>VXBL01000617.1:1579657-1591697 GCA_013400195.1 Aramus guarauna
CCCCGGGGGGAGGGAGAGGCCCCCTCGGTTTTTTTTTTTTTTTTTTTTTTTTTTTTTTCCCCTCGGACTTCTGGCACCGTCAGAAAACGGCATTTAAGAGTGGCTTCTCCGTAGGTTTTCTGCCAAACGCAGCAATAACGAGTAACGCAGGGACGATGCGNGAGCACAGAGGCATCGTCTCAGCGGCTACGGGCGGCTCCACGCCGACAGGCATCAGGGGCTGCTCGCCGCCTGACTGCGGCTCGGACTCCTCTGGGACATCCCAGTGCCACCGGCTGGGCCCCGCGGCAGGGCACCGTGTCACAGCGGGCTGCTGCTCACCGCCTGCCCCCGCCACTGCCCCGGGACTGATGTGTGCTGCATCCACCCGGCTTTACCAGTGTTTCCCTTGACAGTTTTCCTTCTCCTCAGAGATGAGATCTGAGATATTCCCGTTTGGGACATTTTTTTCCTTGGAGTGTTTCAGGTCATGTCAGGCCGCCCAATAGTCAGAAGGTGCTCAGCGATGGGGCAGGGGGACAGAAAGACCTTGGGAGGTGCGGGCTTTTCCTGCTGCTTGTGGAGACTAGGACCTATATGATGGGAAGAAAGGTGATGCCAAGGCCTCCGGAGGAAGTTTGCTGGCGAGACCTACAAAGTATAGCTGTTACGAGGGTCACCATACAGCCCTGCTGGAGATGCTGCTACGAGCAACCCCCCTACACCCCTGCACCAGGGCTTGTCTCCATAAGAAAGGTCGATGCTTATCCCAAATCAGGCAAACCACGGGTAACCACGGTGGAAGGCCGAGTCAGAAGCTCCCTGCAGTGCAGTGAGAGGTTTATTGCACCTCTGCGACTTCCAGGATCGAGACCTGGAACCGAGAGCTAACCCAGGCCAGTGACCCTTCAGCTGCAAAGACCTGCTGCCGGTCGCTGGGCAGAGGCAGGGTGAAGCGGCCGAGGTGGGGCTTGGGCACAAGTTCAGAGGTTGGTGCCCGTATCTACGAACTCAGCAACTGTTCAGCAATTCAGGAAACTGAGTCCAGCTGCTTCTGTTCGTTGTCAAAACCTGCAGATATTTGTCCGACGTCTCTCTTGTATGAGCTGTACTGTGAACAGCCTTATAGTCTCCGGATATCAGGATATAAGGCACGTAATATCTCCCTTCACTTACATACAAACACCCTCCACTTATAATAGGGGTAATAGATGAAATGTCACTTAAGAAAACAAACAAACAAACAATATCCCATTGTTTTTCACATTTAAAGAGTTTGTTTATTCTTTGTATGCACACAATTTAGGATGAAGGTGGGAGCTTCACGGGATTTGAATAAGGTGTCCTTTTTACCTTGTTGTTTTTAACCTATATCCTTCACTAGTAAATTGCGAGTTTAACAAAGAAATTTTATTATAAACCCCACTCCTGTTAAATATAGTTGCAAGGCCGAACAATTGAGATGTTCGGAGTGGAAAATTTATTTAGAAGAATAAAATAATCCTACATTAATTATTAATAGTCATTAACAGTAATTTTCTATTTGGATAGCTGCAGCACCGCAGAAGATACAAAACACTGTCAGGATCGGCTTCCTGTACTAATAGCTGTAAAACTTTCTTTAAAAATTGTGCATAGTTTCTTCAGGAACAAAAAAGGCTTAAAACTTCCGAACCTATTACCTCCAGTATTTCTGTGCTTATACATACAAAATACAGTTTCTCATTTACGAACAAATCTGAGCATACTGTTCCGAGAAGCAATGCAAAAGATGTAGGGTTGGTGTGAATTTAGACAATAAAGATGAACTTTGGCTTCCAGAAACGTTTTTGTCAAAATTTTTGTACTTGTATTTCCCGGTTAGTATTTTCTTTGAATGTACAGGTGCGCGTTAAAACTGGTCTCCTTTAGATACACGTTTGTGGCTTTATGCATACGAGAGCTCATTCGTGGGACTAAGGGAAAGGTGACACCGAAGGACCCCACGGACCTTCCCGCCCAAGAGAATCGCTTACCGAGCCCCCCCGCCGGGCGACACCCGCCCGATGCCGGCTCAAGGTGACCGCATGAAAACTGCAGAAAGCAACGGGGTGAGCAGCCCTCCCTCCCCGGCCGCGACACCCCCCGCAGCCCTTCGCAGCCCCCTTCTGCTCCGCTTACTGCAGCGGCTCTTTTCCGTCTCCCAGCCCTGGGCGGGGGGGGGGATACCCGGGCCCCGGAGCGGCCCCCCCCAGCCCCGCGGGGCCGCAGCCTCTGCTTTCGGTGGCGGTTTTGTGGCCCTCACCCGGAGGCAGGGGACACCGTGAGGCAACATCGGCAGTAAACGGGGTAAAATTCGCGATAGCCCGGGGGTTTATCACTTTCGAGGCGCCAGGTTTTTGTCCGGGAAGCTGTACGTCTGGTAGTCTCAGGTTGCTCCCCCCGTCCCTCCCCTTCAGCCGGGGGACCCCCTCGTAAAGCGAGGAGCGGGGGAAATGCGGCACCAGGATCGCTCTGCCCTGGCAGCACACGCTGGGCGCAGAGAGCGCGGACGCCCGCGGATAGTGCGCGCAGTGCCTCGCCCGGGAGTGAGGGGGAGCCCCATCTCCGGCTGCGGAGGAACCAGGGAAAGCCCCCGGGGCCGAGAAATGCCCCCCCTTTCTCTACCCGCGGGAAGGACAGCGGTAAGTGCCGGTCCTTTCCCATGGCACGATCCATATACAGTTGTATGTGTGCCGATATACACGTATGCTTTCAGTGCAGTTGTGTCCTGCACCAAGGGGGACGTTTTCTGGGAGCGGGAGGCGGTTCATTTCCCCAGGAGCTTTCCGGAATAACCGGAGCAACATTTGCCTCTGCTCCTGCGCTGGTGCTCCCCGACTGCGTGCTTAAAAACAACACGTTTGTTCCTGCTCGTTTATTTTTCTCTTGGTGTGCTTTGGGACTCTCTAAACAAGTTGCCGGTAATATATCTAAATCCTTTCTGGCGTCAGAAGCAAATGGAGCAAATGCAGGCGCTTCTGCCTCTCTTTTTTCCATCTCCTTGACCCGGATGGGAAAGGGCTTGGGGAGAGACACCGCAACGATGTGGACAGAGCGAGAGAGAGAAAAACATATTTTCTTGAGTCTGCAGAGTGACATTTCTCCCAGCAGGAGCCCGATAGCCGCGCAGGAGGGGGCGGTGGGTGCCGGGCCCGGCTGCGCGGAGACCTCCCTCCCCGCCGGGGCGGGCGCAGCTCCCGCCGGGAGGAGAAGCGGCTCCGCTCTGCCGGTTTGCCAAGGGGTTGTTTGTCTGGAGAAGCTAATGTGCTATTTCTACAGTATTTCTACACATTTCACGGTAGGAAAAAGGGGTCCGCGTTGCATGAGGAAATACCTGGCGAGAGAAATATAGCTCTGCCCGCCACCCGCGGTGTTCGGGGATGCTTGAATTTGCCGGGAGGGGCAGCAGGAGCTGTGGGTGCCCCGCGTCTTTGTTTCTTGGGGAAACGTAGTTTCATTCTCTCGCCAAGGCTGATAGTAAGAGTGATTAGCGATTGGGACTAATGCCTCGTCCTGCTTACCAGAGATCGCTCTGAGAGCAGGTCCCCTCCCCCGCCCCCCGAAATGCCCCGTGTGGGAGTTTGACGCCGGGAAGCCCGGAGGGGGCTCAAAGTCGCACCTTGGTGCCGGGGGGGACCCCGGCCGTCCCTGCCTTATTTTGTACCCTCCAGCTGCGGTGTTTTTTGGTTTTTGCACGTCTTGGGAAAGCACCTCCAGGGAGATGGACACAGCTGGCTAATGTAAGGTCCCTCTCCCAGCAGTGAATGTGTGCCTGCCCCATCAAAACCATCTGCTGCAACCTCTGCCTCACCAGCCAGGTTCTGGGGTCAGGCCCAGGGCTGGGACGGAGGGTTACCCCATAGTCGAGGGGTGACTGTGGTGTGGCCTGATCTGTACCGCTCCTGCAGCCACCGCTGTTGGGCTTCCCCTTCTGTCTGCTAGCCATCCTCTTAGAGTGCGGCTTCTCATTTAAAATGTTGAGGCAGCTCTGCAGCCTCCCTCAAGTCAGTGTGATGTGTGGTTAGAATAGCCCTTGCTTGCTGAGCAGTTCAGCTGGAGGAAAGTCTGAGCTTAACTGCGCTGGGAATTTTCCACTTTCATTTCGGTCACAGAAACTGGTTGTTTCCAATGTGGAAAGTGCTCCAGGCCTCTGTGTGATTAAATTCATCTGCTGCGTTTGGGATGGGACATTGCCGTGACAGAGAGTGAGACTGGGACTCTGCTGGGTGATGACAAGGCTGCGGGCATTGCAATTTGGAGAGTATTCATATACCAAAGGGTTATCTCTCCCTCTTGCTCCTTCCCCACCTCCCCTCTAAGCACGAAGGTAATCCTGGGCTAAGTGCAGTGTTTATATCTAACACTCCTCTGCACTTTTGAGTCAGTCACACAATTTTGAGAATAACTAGTAAGCCATGAAAGACAGATTTAAGCATTATCATTCATCCAACTTATGGTGGCATCTGCATGAAAGACAGTGAATCTCATGTTGATACCGCTGATTGCCTTATTTGCTGTAACGCAAGACCACGGGAAACAAGATCAATAAACTTTAAAGTAAGAGGGTGCCTCTCACTGACAGCTGTGTTCTCTTTTTTCATCCTTCTTCCTTCTGCCAGTCCCAGGATCACAGTTTTAACTTTATGCTTTCCCTCCTTCTCTGGTATCAATATTGCATTTGAGTGAAATTACTTACAACTAAACAAGAGCTCCTCTGCTGATAGTCTGTTCTTGAAGCCCTTTTTTACCTTACCAGCCCTTCAGTACTAAGGAAGTCCTGTAGTCCTTCCCAGTCAGCCATCTGACCCCTATTGAAGCTTTTAAGAAATCTTCTCCGATTTCTTCTCCTCTTCCTTCAGGTCATTATGTTTGTCTGCCTATGAGGACACAAGCCTGAAAACTTTTCCACTAATCTATGGAAAAAAATGAAAAATCCCTTCCAGCTGAGCATAGTGCATGGAAAGAACAAGTCTCCTCAGACAAACCAGTGGGTTAAAGCCACTCGGGTGGTCTGCTGTGCCTAGCCGTGGGCAGAGCTCAGCCTTCCCTGGGCTGCCAGTGGGTGTGGAAGCTGCCTGGCACTGGTACGCCTGGAATTTCACGCACGGTGTCTGACACTTGCACAGTCAAGCCCAGGTTTCCAGGTATTTTCTTTCTGAGCTTAATTCCACCATCATGCACCAGAGCAAGCAGTACCTTATTCGGCAGTAAGTTTCACTCAGTCTTAGTCATGAAGATGGAATTGGTCCTACAACAACAACAATAATAGCTCTATACCTGCATCCTTTCCAACACTCCCTACATGGCCTCTCCATCACAAAAGCAAACAGAAGCTCCCAGAAAGCAGCAGCAAGTTCAGAAAGATCTGGCTCCTCACCAGTGTGAATTTTGCCAGGTGGTGATTACTCCAAGAGCTTGAGCTATTGCATATCCTTTCTAGTATTGAACTCCTGGGAAGACACAAACTCTTTTATGTAATGGAGAACTAAACATTTTTTGAAGTAAAGTTATCTAGTGGTGAACAGTAGTGACTTTGATGTATGCTGCTTCTGACATAAATCTACCTAGCCTCAGCTTTCAGAGACCAAAAATTAAAATGACTTAATCTTCTAGACAAAAAGTCTCTATATTTGATAACAGGAGTGGATTGTAGGTCTTGGCTCAATATCCCACTCTCCCTCCTACCCTTCTTTCTGTTCCTGTACAAGTCTGTGAGAGCTATATGTGGACATTGGGGAAGAGGTCTTGTGTCTGTTAGCAGCTACAATCACTTGAGCACCTCAACCTGGTGCAAGGTGAGCCAAGTCAGGCCACGTGTAACAGCAGAATAAGTGGGCATAGCACCTCAGTAGCAGCTTGCTCTGTGCATGAGTAGTCATCCCAGGTATTTCCGAAATACTTTTCTGATTTTTTTTGTTGTCTTCCATTTTGGTCATATCCAGCTCCATATTACAAGGTGCTGAGTAACAGCTTATGAACCCTATCAAGTCATGGCTCCAGGGTTTGTTTACCAACATCCACTAGAGACTCCAGCTTTTCTGTAGAAACAGAAACTGAGCCCCGGCTTATCCAGGTATCAAGCTGTCACATTCCTTGGGGCCTGTAGAGCAAACTGGCCTTTGTGAAGAATGTTTACCATGACTGTAAGGCAGCTGTGTTTAGAGAGTTATTTCAAGAAAGTTCTAGAAATAACCAGCTGGATTTCCATAACAGATTTGTACCTAATTGTAAGGGGAGAACAACCGTTCATCAATCCGAGCTTTGCATCCATCACAGCTAACACAATGAAACGGCAGTGACAAGACTCAAACAAGGATGCAGGGATGTCTTAGGGGTCTAAATGTCACTCAGCTGTAACACAGGTTTTAATTTATCAATTATTTGAGGATGTGTTCCTGAAACATGAGTAGAGGAGCCAATCGGTGTAATCCTGATCTCTGTGCCAGTGATAAGTATTCCTGCTCAGTGGCATTGTCATTAGCTTTAGATTCTTGCTGTGTGAGCATTGTGCCTACAGTTCATTTTTTTGCAGCTTCCAACTTAGTAGTTTTGGAAAGATACACTGTCAGATTTAGGATACAGGAGAGAGCTGGTCCCAGAGGCTTATCCCAGCTTCAGGACAGGAGTAAGTTTTTACTATAGACAATATCCCTTGTGTAAGGAATTATGTCTTTTTTTTCTAAACTGCAGCACCTCTCCATCCCAAACATCTCCTTTTCCATGCCACCTCCGGTACCAGAGGCAGCCAAGCATAGTGCGTGGAAGAGGACTGAGCAAACCATGAGGGAGCTTATTAAGGATGTGCAATTTACTTTGTACCGCTACAGAGCACCGACTCTGGAGTATAGTGCCTTTAACTCTCTCATTTAGATAATATTTATCCCAGGCAGGACAGGTCCTTTAATTGGACAGACAAATAGATTAGTTGTGGTTTTGTTTTGCTTGGAGTATTTTGCTTATTTTTTTTGCTACAAATAGATTCTCTCTCTCAAAGCCTCCTACAGGGTTTGGGGGAATATTTTAAAGCTTATTTTAATCACCTCCTTTCAAAGGTGAAACTCTTCTCATCTCCTGTAATGAACCCAAACCTTTAAAATTTTCCAGACCAGAAAGTTGTAGAAATGTCTGAGGTAAGAATTCTTCATAATTCTACCAAATCCTTTGCTTGTTCACTTCCATTTTTATTCTCGCTGACAATGAAGATTCTTGTCTCCCCGTGACCTTATTTTCTGCTTTTGCTGCTGACATTTATTTATGACTAAAACATTAAGTTATCATTACAGCAAAACTGGTTAAACTAGCTGCAAAAATGCTCTTTAGTAACTGAATGAAATAACCAGCTATGGTGAAAAACAGATGAAGTAACTCAGATAAAAGATTTATTTTCTCTGTATGACCATAAAGTGCAATATTTTAGAAGCCATAGGGCCAAGTTCTGCCTTATGATTCACCTGCTCTGCTTTCCAGGGAGGGTAGGAGCTACCAGAAAGTATGAAAGAGGATTTGTACTCTACAGCAGATGACAGTTATCTTGTAGCTCAAACTCTAGCAGCTTATGCTTTCACTCTGGAGTTCCTTGAGACAGTCCTTTGATTTATGATGGCCCAAATGGTAACTGGTGAACACACACATGCAAAGGAGCCATAGAAACCAGCAGCAGAAGTTTGTTTATGAAGTAAAATTGCAAATAATACTTTTTTTTTTGTTTTTTTGTTTGTTTTTTTTTTTGTTTTTTTTCTTTTTCCCCTTAAGTAACTGGAGTTCAAGAGGTGGTGGAAATACTGGAAGGGAGGAAAATCAGTTCTCAACTGTTTGTGCAGGGTTTCACTAGGAGGAGCCATACCATATGTAACGAACGCGCAGTGCTGTTTGCAGTTAGTATAGATCAGAACTGCTCCCAGGGCAGCATTTTTGCTATTGCCATTTATCTTTTTAATAAAGACTTTTCAAATAGATCAGAAGGTAAAATTGACTCAAGTTACTGTGATCCTTTGATTTCTCAGTATATTATTTTCACAGACTTCATTCTGCCACCAAGAGGATAGTAACTATAACTACCACATCACGTACACAATTTATGTAGGACTGTAGTATTTTGTAAAATGTTTCTACATCTTCCTGTAAGTTTTGTACAACAATGACCACAACAGGACATCATCCTGCCTGCTGCTTCATCTGCAGTAGAAACAATAAGCAATAGTAACGTTATGGGGAGTCAGGAGTGGAAGCATGACTTCCTACTTGAGTTCTGCAGTTGTTCATCCCTAGGAAAAGCACAGCTGTATCTTTAACGTACTGAAAATGGCACAGAGCCACCCTACTCCAGGTTGGAAAACATACGAAAAGAAAGGTGAGTAATGAGACAGACTGCCTTTGGGAGGGAGATCTCTGGGGTTATTGTCACTGCTGAGTTCCTTCAGGAAGACTGAAAGTCCCTGTGGACTTGTCCTTGTAGAAGACAGCTACAGCTCAGCCTCCTGTTTTATGTCTTGGACTTCTGTGTGCCCCGACATGAGTAATGCTGCATGCCTCTTCTATGTGCAGGAGTAGAGGTCCATAACCGTCTCCCACTTCCATTTAGAAATTTTTTGTCAGGCAAGAGTAATCACTTTTCCAAGCCAGAAAATCCTGAAGGCTCTTGGCAGACAGGTGGCAATACCATATTCTAGAAGTACAGCTGTCAATATCTAACCTTGCAAGCCACACACCATCTTCCAAGGAGTTGAACCTCTGTGGGTAGCTGACCCTACAGAACACCAATAGACACCAGTGTCAGGAGCCCTTGCTGGGTCACCTCCACCCACCATAAGGGACTTGTAAAGTCCCGTGGATTCTCCACCAGCATTGTTCTGCATTTCTCTGTCATAGGAAGCACAGCTGAAGTATGAACACACCTCACTGAAGTGTTTACCTTTCAATTCCGTACTGTATCAGGGGTCCAAGCTAGGCTAGTAAAGATTTAAGATGTAAGAGAACAGAAAACTAGTATCCCATTTGCACATTTCCAATGTGCAAAAAGGCATAAAGTTTCTTGCACGAGTAGAAAAAGTAGAAAAAAATGGAACTTTCTTCAAAAGTAGCAATTAAACATTCTCCTTACAGTGTGCTCCTTGCAAATGCAGGCTGGGGTCTTAGATGTCACCCTGCTTAAAGCTACTGTATTATTCTGTTTGCAGACTGACTCCATTTAGATCTTTGTGAAATGAAGGTGACCCAACTTACCAGCATCAAAGGAGCTGGTACAAGAATATTAGCAAGGCAATGGAATATGGGAGGGACTGGAAACATTCCTGGGAAGGTTGTAGCCCAGTGATGGAAAATACATTTGTGTTATTATTTTAACACAAATGTCTTCTATAATGCTAAGGTTTGCTATCAATAATATATTTTATAATATAAAATTGCACATCTGGTTGGAGAAATAAATGCAATAATGCTTCAAAGGCTATCTGTCAGGCTTAAAAAGCAAAGAGATGAGGATTTCTTGGTATTTTTATTATTAGCAGAAAAGCCTTAGGATCTTAAAGTAGATCAGGGCTCTAGGTAAAAGTGGGTTCTCTCTTCTTCTTTGTTCACCTTAACAGGCAATTAACATCAAGCTAAAATAGGATCATCTGAATGCTAATATTTCGACTGTGTGCATTTGGATATTGTTAGCTTAATACATAGATGAGAAAGAAAAAGACTGTAGAGAAAATTATGCGTTACAGGCATATTCCTCATCTTAAATATTTCAGACAGTGTGCCATTCTGGCGATACTATTTGCTTAAGAAACCGCAGTCTTATCCTTTTCCAGCTTTGCAAGACCTTTGGGAAGCAACAGTGGGCTGCTTCTGTGCAAAGACTTAGAACTAATGTCTGTTTGCAATAGAATGAATGATGAAGGAAATAGGACCTTCCAAAATAGATGTCTTATAAAATTATAATTCGAGGGAGTTGGGATAAAAATAGCACTTCTGAATTGGCAAATCGAAGGCAACTTGAAGACACACACATAAGATTTTCTGCCTGAGTTGCTGGTGACTTCAGCCTCCTTTCCAGAAGAACATTGCTCCGTGCAATGCTGGTTAAAGCCTTGCAAGAGTCACTGTGAGGTATTGGAGGGAGCTGTACAAATCCTGGCCCCCTCTTTCTCCTAAAAAGTGTGTGCAAGAGCTTCTCTTTTGCTCAGTCAGGGCTGGGTTGAATCTTTCATGGAATTTAAATTAAATTCTTATGGCAACCTCTGTGTTGAATTTATAACAAAATCTGACCCATGCTGTGTTAAAGTGAGGACATCCTTTGTTTTGTTGGCTTATTGCCTAATTACTAAATAAAGAAATATTAAGTACAAATTTCATGACTCATACAATATTTCAAAATGACGTGTACTGTAAAATCCCATTTACATCTACCACATTGGCGCTTCACTCACTTTCCATTATTTCTGAGGCTATTAATGTCAGTAATTACAGGAGGTAACATGTCTAATATTGACTGTATTGTGGAATAAAGTGATGTTGAGCTGCTAGGGTGTGTTTTATATTAAGCACAAAAAGCTTCTGATACAGTTAATGTAACTATAAATCTTAACTCAAATGCTTATATGTCTCTTTTATGACCTGAATAAACTCTGAGGTAGAAGCAGGGCAGCTGAATAACTGCTTGCTGCCAAACCACATATTCAGCTGAATATGCACTTACAATATCCTTTTCATATTGAATAATAACAGAAAGACAGAAAAGGGGCCGAATATTTTCTCTAAATGAAGTATTTTTTTTCCAGAACACCAACTTTAATGTTAAAAAAATTCCCTGAATAAACATGAACTTTAGAATCATAAATATATAAATAAAATATAAAACAATCAAAATAGTGTGGGTTGGTTTTTGGTTTTGGTTTGGTTTTATTTCAGTGGAATCTGGTCTATGGTTCTGATAAGAGGTGCTCTACGGGTTTTGATGCTTTAAATATCAAAGACTCGGGCACGCTGTGGTTTGGGGAACGCGCATCGCTCTGCCCCTTTGGAAGGGCTGCTGGGCTGCCTTGGGTGCCGGAAGCGCTGGCGCTCACCATCCGTGCGGGCTGTCGGAGAAAGGCCAGGCCATGAGGGCAAGGGACATTTTGGGAGGCTGTGCCAGACACAGCTGGGAACGTGACTTGACCTGGCTTGGTGCTTGTTGCACTCGCCGATACAAAACCCCTGAGCAGGAAAAGCGTGCACCGAGGACAAGGTGAAGGACCAGGTAAGGCCCTGCCAGGGCTCAGATTTCCCATCCCAGGTGTCGTGGCAGCCATGAATCCCTGCGACATCAGTATGCGTTTGCTGAGGTTTCAGCCCAGGTGCCTGCAGCGCAAGGGTGGCTGCGGCATGGGAGCCTGTGGGGTGAAACAGGGGGCAAAACGATTTGACCCACAAAAAATAAGACTTAGATGCAAGTTGCACTGAAAATCATAGAACTGAGCCCAGAAAGAGATCAACTACCAGAAAGCACAAGCTCTACTTCAATCAATTCCCACTGAAATCAACTCCTTTGAATGGGAAGTTCTCCTTGAAGACCTTCAGTACAATATGACCCTTTAATATTAAGCATGTCAACATTTAAATTGATGATGCTAATTTTTTTAGAACTATTTACAAGGGGAGTATTTCCCTCTGAATTTGTAATAAATCATGTAAGACATCTTTTCATTCCATTCCCCTTTAAAAAGAAATATTTGGTAGTTTAAAATGTTTAATGTAGTGGAAAATCTAAAGGGAAAAATAAAGCATCAATAGGCTATTTCAGCAGCAGAAACCATTTGGGACCTGCTTAACCTCCTAAGCTCTTCTCCAAATTTATTTAGAAAGGGGCATATAAAGAGCTCATCACTTTCCATCTCCATTTTCATGTGTGGAGCATATGAAATAGTTTAGCTTCATACTCACACTCCAAGCTGATATTGACGGTGGGCTGAAGTAACTTGAGATCACTATTTCTTCCTCCTTATGACAGTTCTGGAACATTTGGATGACTAATTATCTTGTTACTAGTCAGCATTTTTTTTTTTTTTTTTTT
>VXBL01000617.1:1597760-1618533 GCA_013400195.1 Aramus guarauna
TTTTTTTTCCCCATTCTCTCAAAGGCAGATTTAGTTTCTGCAGGAGAGACAGCAAGTCGGATTTATGACCAGGTTTGGATAGGGATTTGCACAGTCTAAAGTACTGAGTGACAAGTGACATCCCATCAGCTGAGCTGCCATAGCTGAGTGCACGAGTGCTCTTAGCACACTCCGGCTGCAAGGGACGATGTGTTAGGTGTTAAGACATCCTCATGGATACGTCGCAGGGCTTTGGCAGCAAACAAAGAGCTGGAAATTCTTCCATCCTTCCCAGCAGTAGAGAGAAGAGATTGTCAGGTACAAGGAGACACCCCATTTATGACTAATTGAATTGTGATGGAATTTATTTTATCTTGCAGATCCAGAGAAGATAAGGTGGTTTAACACATCTCCCCCGCCTCTTACCCACAGGTACATTTTAAATTTATGTTAGTTACAGAGCTGGAGCTGAATCTTTTATTAAGTGGCTTAATGGAACTACAGAGCTAGCAATATGGGTATAGCTATTTCTTAGGGGAAAAAAAAATCCAAGCTTGACACAATGCAGATACTTCTGACTCTCTTATATTTTAGTGCTTTCAACATCTGTGTATTGTGGCTTGATATGTGGCTGACATATCAAGAGATACTTTTGGTGAATATGTTTATACATACAGAAAGTGACCAAAGAGGGCTGATGCCATGGATTTCCTTTGTCACATTAATATTTTAGGGCAAAGCCTGATACTTAAAACATTTGCCCTAATTTGCCTGAAGCACCGTAACTACACGTAGCAGTGTGTGAGGTTATGTCTAAAACACTTCTTGCCCCCTTCCCTGCTGCAAGCAGGAATTGGCTGATACCGTAGGAACACCTGCGTGTCGCCAGCTTCTGCACTTTTAGTGACCAGTGAAACTTCCAGACGTGTCCTTTCTGCACTTTTTTATTGGTTAAGTTCACAGAAACCCCACTTAATTATTGCATAATGCCTTCATGAATCAAGCTTTTACTGTGCAATTCAAGTTGCAGTAAAATAAGTGTGCTTCATATGTTAACAATTACAGGCTAGATTTATAAAAGCATCACACACTGTTTGCATTGGCTTTTCTAACTACTTTATTCATAAAACAGTGTTAATGCACCTAAAATAAATTCACCTTCCTTCTGAAACTCATTAAACTCTTGTGTCTCTGCACAGATAACTCTTTAGTCACCGCGGACCCTAGGTATGCATCATGTAAAAGAAAGACGGTATGTTTCTGCTCATATTTTTTTACTGTTGAACCAGGCAGGTGAGTTAGACATGGCTGGAGCCAGGTCTACACTGTATCTCACAGGGTTTGAAGTTACAGACATGAGGGATCATCCATGATGGACTCAGTCCTAAAGAGCAAAAGGGTCAATTACAGCCAGGATCTGGCCCACTCTGAAAGGACACCAAGAAGAATTTTGCTTTGAAATTCTAGTCTATACTGCAAGTTCAAATTTGCTTTGCTTCCGCTGGCTTCAATGAATGTCAGCTGTACTCACACAGCTGTAAAATGCTATTTATACCTGTAAGTCTGGGGGGGTCAGGGCAACATAGAACTGGTGCGAGAGAAGCCAGCGCCTTGCCTTGCTGTAAGCGAAGGCAGAATTACCTGCAATACAAGGCAGGCCCCTGGCAACAGAATTTTATGAATTACTTTTCATCTGGATGGAAACTCAAATAAGATTTATTTTGTTAGAAAAATTTATTTTTTTACTTAATGCAATCTGACCTTACAAAAGTAATTTTTGATTTTATACTAACAGACAATATAATTTGCTTTCTAGCTGTTTTCTTGTTCCTTTTTATACAAAGTTTGTTTGTTTGTTTTTTAACAGGGACACACACACATGTAAACTTATTTAACATTTTGTAGAATATGATTTGTAAAAGAGGCAGTGAGGAAGAAGTTGTTGATGGAGAGGACTCTGCATAAGCAGAACATCACTGCTTTTTGACTCAGCCTTCCTCTGAAGATCCTTAGAAACCGTAGTGTTTCTTACCAAATAGCAAGTGAATTTTGTGATTGGAACATGTGATCAGCTTGGAAAAAGCGTGTTTTTGTGCAATCTGTTTCCTGCCCAAGTACAATTTTGCCTTTGGCTAAACTAGCACCACAAGTCATAATCAATTAAAGTTCTTATTTTTCCTTTTGGAACTGAGCACTCAAGCTTTTCGTGTGAAAGCCTTAATGGTGGCTATATGTGTAAGTGTGAATGTTTTCCTATGTCATTCATATTAATGAAGGCCTGCAGGTGTATTTGGAACACATTTTCTGAAATAACTTGCAGAATTTTTTTTTTCCTTTTCTTTTTCTTTCTGGAGACACCACCACCCCTACCCCCAGCATCTGCATATAAAATCAATTTTTGTGGCCAGTCTGGAATTCCATACCCCCAATCAGACCATGAACTTGTACCTAGTTTAATCTCTTCTCTGGAAAAATGCTCTAGGAAAAGACTCAAACCATTTATTCTACATTACAGAAGAACTACACTGCTAAATGGGGCATAGAAATACTCCTTCAGATTGACCTAATCAAAATGAATTTGTTTCATCTTTCTACACTTGAGTAATAGATGTGACAAAGCCACTGAATTATTTGGCTCCAAGACTAGCTGAAATTTATCTTAATGGTGAATATGAGATAATGATATTACAAATGTGGCTCAACCTTGAGCAGCAAACTGAGAATTCCCCATCAATAGATGATAGTGCAGTCACTCTTGTTGCCCAAATTTCTGAGGGTTTCTGAAATAAAAGCACAGAAATCTGATAGGAAGGCACACAATATTTGCCAGAATGTGTAATCCCAGAGAACTCACCAAGCTTACTGAAGTCAATTGAGAGATTTTTCATCTTTTCTCTAGGATTTGTGTCAGTGTTTGCATTTTCCCATGAGCAGCGTGATTCAAAGCCTAGGGGCAACTCTTCCTTGACTGCTAGGAAATCTCAGACCGGGAATTTTGAGGGAGTAACCCAAAGGTTACCTAGTGAGGTTCTTCTGCAGACCATTTATAAAACAAGATTCACTGTGTATAAAACCCAGAGATTAGCACGGAATTAAATTCCAGTTGGAAGCAAAATAGCAAAATAAATGTCCCTCAGGAAAGTTGAGATTTAATGGTGATTCAACAGCATTTACAGGTTGTAACCATGACCTCAGTGAGCTAGGCACTCTACAAACACAACTTTCTCAAAGCCATTGCAGAAACACTCTTACTTTAGACTGCCCAGGCTGGAGCACCATGCCTGTATGTGCTCTTCCTTCAGAGCTGACTTTTGTTGGGACACACAACTGGGTCCTGCTTCCCTTCTTGGTTCCAGTTGTGTTTTAATGAGCTTCATGGTTTCCTGATCTCACAGTACACTGAGTTAGTGGTGCTACATTTACTGGAGCATTTAAAAGCATGAGGAAGAACAATTCTGCACTAGATCAAAGGCCCAGCCACCCCAAAGTATCATGTCTTCAGCAGTGGCCCAGGATATTTGTGTGTGGAAGAGAGAGCTCACAACATGTACCCAGAATAATCTCCAGATCTTGAACAATCTTTGGGTTAGGAGCTCTCTTGCTAGAGGTGATGTCTTGTATTTAATAATGACCATAACTTACCACGTAAGAAGGATTTACAGAGTTAGCTGTGAGCATTTGCAGACAGCTTGTGGAAAAATAGCACCATGAAGGATTCTTATTTAATATATACAATGCTAGCACAAAAGAGATGGATGTGTGATGATCAGCTATATGTCAAATGCTCCCCTTCCTCTGGATACACTCTTTTCTTTACAGTCTTTTGCCTCACAAATGTCTTGTAGTGGTAAAAGCAACATCAGCATCCTCTGTTTCATCTTTCACTGCAACAGTTGAAATGCAGGAAAATCCATTTAAACATAGGAAAAAAAAATTTCTGTGAGTTTAGTCAAAAAAGGGAACAGGTTGCCTGGAGACACTGTGAATTGTCCACAATGGAGATATCTAAAACCCAACTGGGCATGGCCCTGAGCTGACCCTGCTTTGAAGAGTGGGATTGGCCTAGGTTTAGACTAGATAATCTCCAGAGGTGCCTTCCAACCTCAACTAGGCTGTGATTCTGTGGCCTTGCAAAAAAAAAAAAAAAAAAAAAAGAATTAAAAAATGGGACACATACCAGAAGTTTAGTACCTTCTCCCCACTCATTTCAAATTTTCTGACCCCCATGAGAACAGGAAGAGTAAGGCCCTGTGACCTACACTTACAGACCTACAGACTTTGATTACATGGCCATAACAAATCCCTGCATTGTCAGGGCAAGATATAACTGAAAACTCGCACCAGAAGCTGTTCAAATGAAACATACACTTGTACATTTGTGACTGCATACTTGCACTTTGAGAATCGAATTTACAGATGAAACACCTTGTTTTGAAGCCTTTCTCTCCTTCCAATCATGACAACCCTGTCTATGTCATGCCTTAACACTATAACTGTGCTTATTTACTTCTTCCCATCCTATTCCGAACAAAAATCAACAGCAAAACTCACCTTGACTTCAGGGCTGCAGCAGAACCTTCTGAAAAAAAATAAAACCCAAAAAACTTAAATTCAACACGGTGGAGTGTTTTTGACAAATCATTTTTAACACAATAATGTGATTTTTTTTTTTCATTGCATTATTCTACGTGTTTTAGGGGAAAATTGGGGTAAAACAGCTTACAATTTCTTGTGCCTTTAATATTTTCCATCCCACCATCTTCAGGTGGGTTTGCAACAGTCATGCAACATATTTCCACATCAGTACTGGTAAACCTGCAGGTTTTCTGTGTCACTCTAGGGTCCCTGTGAGCTGCTGATTCTGTTTGGGAGGGTAGAGCTCAGAGCAGCTCAGCTATAGGGGCTCCGCACATACATATATATGACTAGTCCTTAAGAAATGCAGCACATACATATATATGACAATATATATATGTCATTATTGTCATATATTGTCATATATATGTATGTGCTGCATTTCTTAAGGACTTGTCAAAACTTTGCAGTCTTGTAATGAATGTCTAAACCCCCCAAATATAATTACTCTCTTCAGACACGGGCAATGGCTGTATGATTTAGCCTGAAAGAAAGAAGGCAAAATATTAAGAAACATTTTAAACCCCACTATTTATGGTGACTTTTCTTTCTGTGCGGTGAGAATGAGTCAGAAACCTTTTACAGTTTCTTACACCGGAGCAGAGATTGGTAATTTACCATCCCACTGAACCGGCGGTGGGTTTCTACCCACTTTAAACAGGCACACAGGGTTTCTACAGATGGGAAAGGCCGAAGATGTGAGTATCCAATCTCCGGAGCAAGAAATCCAGCGCAGGACACAGCTCTGTTAGTGGTGCGGCAGCCAGGAGGGCCTGGACCACTGCAGTTGCTTCAGCTCAGCCAAGGGCTTTCACTCATCAAAGAGATGCTTCAGAGTTTTACCTCTAGAGGGGGGTAGATACCTGTGTACTGCTTTTCGGCTGTGGCAGGGACAGCCCAGCCAGAGCTTCACTGTGACAGCGTTTTCTGTCAAGTTCCCTGTAGACGTTACTGAATCACCTGGCAAATACACCACAGTTTTGCTGGAACTGGAGGCGCTGGTTTGTAGCAATCCTCGCTCTGATATACCAACTGGGGACTCTTTGGCATCACTTCATTTTCTGCTTAGAGTGTGACTGCAGGCTTTGAAACTGGGCAGAGCTGACCAGGGGGACAATGAGTTATCCCCACAATCTGCTCACTTATAATTGCTCCTGTGCTGTCCTCACAGCCCCCCTTTGCTGCCACATTACCGAGGCCAGAAGGCATCACGCGCTCTCTTGCCATGCCGTCAAGGGCAAGCCAAAAAAATGAAGTAAAGACACTATATTTAATGCATGTCCACTTGCCTACGCAGGTGCTCTGGGAGTGAGGTGTTGAGATAAAAACTGGGGTTATCATGAGCAGAGATGTTGCTCCTGTGGGAAGGTCTGTCCCATGGCTCCACTGAAATCCCGAGTGTCAGTGATGTCAGTTGATGCGGGATATAAACAAAAGTAATGAATATAAATAATTCCTCTTGTCTTCCTCATTCCTGCCTGTCACTCAAGAGATAAGGAAACAGCATGACAGCTAGTACGAATGTTGTATATAAATGATCTCCAGATGGAAAAGGAATTTAGCCACTTATTTGGAGTTTCCAGATGTTTGGAAGCCCTGGACAACTCACATGTGTACATTAACAGCGCAGACCATGCATAGGGTGTCTGGAGATGAAGTACATCTCTGCTGCGCCGTTGGCTTATCCACATGTAGTAAGTCTGATGTATTGACAATGTGCTGAACGTACAGTGCACAGACTGGTCATATATGCACCAGCTGCTTGGCAGAGCTGCTCAACCCTGGAAGTGCTGGACCCAGGAGCACCCGCTGCACGGCACCTGCATCCCTGCTTCCGACCTGGATTCCCCCAACAGAAGGAGAAGTCCTCCATTTCCAGGCAGCAGAAGTAGCAGATCTTTTGGGCCGTTGGGAACATTGCTGGCTTGTATTTGCTTGAGATCCCAAGCTGAACCACAGGTTATTGGTGATACTAGCCAATATCCAAAACTACAGGTTTTCAGAAGCTGAAGTTACTGAAAATTTTTTTCACCTTTTTCTGCCCCAGGGAAAAAGAACAAAAAAATATTGGGAGAAAAATATTTTATAAAAGTAAAATCAGATTTTTTTGTGTGTGTGTGTGTCTCTTCAAGCACAGAAAGTGGATTATGTATATTTTAGTTAGAATTTAGAAACTCCTGCAAGGTATAATTTTAAAATAAATAAATAATATACCATGCAAAACCTCTTGGGACCATGGAAAGAGTTATGCTGCATGTGAAAGTACATCAACAAATTATTTTCCTATTGACACACCTCTACATTAAGAAAAATCTTACAGCAAAAAATACAAAAATTTAGCTGCAGTCTCCAAGCTTTGTGAGCTTATAAATGCTGTATTACATAAATATATATAACATGGTTAAGTTCTGTAATATCCTTTTGGAGGACTGGAATGTAGCAAGACTAGCATCAATTTAATACTGAATTTAAAAATATCAATGCTTATGTAAAAAAAAAAATAAAATCACATAAAATGTCCTTTTTGTTCCCCCTCCTCCCCCGAATTTCCAATGTTCACTACAGCTCATGGGGAGAAAAAGAAAGAAAAAAATTATCAAGTTTTCCTCCATGTTTTCTTCTTTTTTTCTACGAATCATGACGAGTCAGCTCATGCACGTGCAGACTGCATTCTGCCTTGCTTTCCCTCCCTGGTGCCCAGAGTTCAACACCTCCTGCTTCTTTCCAACCACCTCCATTTCCTTTGCACCTTCAGAGCCCAGTCCAATGGGGGTTTCCAGCCCATGTAAAAAAGTGAAGCTAACATAAACCACGTGCCAGTCAGAGTTGATATTTCAAAAGTCCTTCTTCAGGATATCTTTGCACCTTTTTCCCCCCTCTTCACTCTCCAGTTCCCCACTCTCTTAAAGGGTTTGATCTTCTGGCATCAATGTGGAAGGAAGTTTTATGGCTTTAAACTGATTTTATTAAGACATGAGCAGAACCAAAGATGTCTCCCTTATTTTTGTACTGCTGCTTTCATATTTAGTAGTTCTCTCACCTGTGCAGTACATTTGGCTGGGTTTGGACATAGTAAGATTTTGAAGCAATGATCCATACCCACAACACAAAGATTTCCCTCCTTATCTCTGTACCTGATGCCTCAGCTGATTCCTCTTTCAAAGGTCATGAATGAGGACAGATCTTTGGCCACATTGACTCTCTTGGTCTCAATCTCCTATGTTGAAAATCTCAGTAACAGAGAATGGGATGGCTGTTGAGTTCCAGAAATTCACAATATCCCTTGACATCTACTTTTGTGACCTTGAAAGACCAATAAGATACATTGCAGTCAACAAAAGCAAGAATTCCTAAGCTAAAACTCTTCCTAGAAAGTAAAATAGTTACAGCATTTCTAATTATTCCCAGATTTACATCAGAATTGCTTGCATTTCGATCATATATATGCTTTTTTTTTGACATGAAAAGTGACTTGAGGTAAACAGAAATCAAAGATAAATGCAGTCCAATTTATTTTAAAGCAGTACTGATTCCATAGAAGCTGTAACTGCAGTTAAGGG
Source organism: Aramus guarauna (assembly GCA_013400195.1). Classification (NCBI taxonomy): domain Eukaryota; kingdom Metazoa; phylum Chordata; class Aves; order Gruiformes; family Aramidae; genus Aramus; species Aramus guarauna. Next base: position 1,605,935 of record VXBL01000617.1, read on the forward strand.
TTTAAAGCATTTTATTTTATACAGCGTTTGTTGGATGGAGTCATGAGGAAATTAGAAAAAAGTGAACCAGCTGAGGAAAAGCATGCACCTTTTTTCCCTGACCCACAAAAGGGCTTTTCACCCCTCTGAAGCCTAATGAGCTGCAGTCAGCCACTCAGCTTCAGATAGCAGGTTCTCTTCAATTACTAGTTGTTTACTGGAGTTTTGTTTGGTTTTTTGTTGTTGTTTTTTTTTGTTTTTGTTTTTGTTTTTTTTTTTTTTTTCCAGAGAGAAGAATCTAGAAAAGCTTGGAGGTGTAAGTTCAGCTTTTTCTGGTCTGTAAGACAAGCCTGGTGGCCTGCATGACTCATCCATGTAGCTTTGCTTGCTTGAGGACAAAAACCAAATTAAATCTCTGCTCTGGTTTGGAAGTAGCTTATGGACTACTAGGATAACACAAGTTGCCTTGACTTTTAGCTAAAAGATCATTTCACAGAACTTGATTGCAACCTCTAGACCCTCTGAGATAGAAGTTACATCACTGAATGAGGCTGGGTTTGACTCCTGTACATGCTCTTGAGCTCTATATTTATCCTGTTAATTACCGAGACCTTTCAGGTGCCAGGCACGGACTTTGCAGCTCACCCAGAGTTACCCGACCTGCCACACAGGGCTTGAGAGTAGAGGCGGTCTGGCAGGCTCACACAGTGACATCGACGGGGAGTTGGACAGCATGATGGGGACAGGGCTGAAACAAAAGGGGAAGATCATTGTCTTTTCCCTGGGTGGTTTTCTGTGATTTGGGGACGCTGTGAGAGGGGCAGGTGGCACCCTAATGTGTGCGGGAGCCAGACCATGGGTCGGTGCTTGATCCAGGGAGTCTGACCAAGGTTTCAGCTATCCATCTGGGCAGGCTGAAAGATCAAGCTGGAGTTCATTTTGTTGACTCTCTTCAGTTTTATGCAATGTTTTAAACCCAAGAGGAATGTGGTCAGGCAAAGACAAATGCAAATTTCCATGGTTAAAATCAAAGGTAAATCCCTCAGCTGCTCTGTGAAGAGCAGTTCTCTTACAGGAACCTGTCAGTCTGTTATCATGGTATGGTCAATGATAATCAAAAGACTAAATTCTGGCGGAAGCAACTATACTTTTGGTATGAGCAGCAAGTGGTTGGGCAATTACTATTTTTATTAGAACAGACCAAAATTTTGAATTTCTGTTTCATTTTTTGGGAAACTTCTTTTTCCTAAAAAGAAAAAAAAAGAAAAAAAAAGAAAAAAAGAAAAAAAAAAGAAAAAAGAAAAAAGAAAAAGGAAAAAAAAGAAAAAAAAAGACTTTTCATCTTGCTTAGAGTCAGAAGAAAAAGTTAAAATTTCTCATGACATGAAATGCCTCAAAAATACACCCACAGCAAGCTTCAATCTTTTTGCATTGACTTCAACGTTTACAGTTCAGGGTATTTTGTTATTTTGCTAAAGTCAAAATATTACAGCTAAATTGAAGTACTTCAACCACAGAGAAGCAAAGCACTTCAAGCTGACAAAATGAAATATTCTGATATTTTTCTACTGAGCAATTTAGGTAAAAAGCTAGAATCCTAGTGAGTCTCCAGACAACAAAGAGCCAGCAGCAGACTACAGAAGGATGCAAGGAGAGGGAGCGCATTGCAGAGCCATAGAAATAAATGGAGTGGAAGGTTGATGAGAGCTTTTTACTTGCTAGTCTTAAAGGATCCGGTGTGGGAAGGAAAGACACTTTTAAAATAAGCACTGCTGGGATTCCCTTTCTCTGTTGTTGTCTTCATGCTGCCATGAAATATTTCAGGTTGTTGCAAAGAAAGAAATGCAGGAAGGATGAAAACAAACTATTCTCTTCCCATGTCCAGGTCCCAGTGGCTTACTTGTCCCACATATGAGCCTCTAACAGCTCAGTGATTTTTTACTGTTTATGTCAGTTGGCCTACCCTAGAGAAGACAACATAATATCTATGCACAGAATATGTACAGCAAAAAACTAAATGCATTTCCATGAGCCCTCATTCGCTGAGCTCCTTACTGACTTCTGTAGAGGGGATTAGTCAGCATACATGTTACTGGCTCCATCATTCATGGGGCCATTAATCCACCACTCATCAGGAAAAGAACTGTTTCCATCCACTCATTTTAGTGAGATCCCAAAAACATACTGTTTAGTTTTGAATCACTCTCAGACTGGCTCGATCTCCTTCATCTCACCTGCCATGGGACTATCAGAGGACTGACAATGAGCTTCATTCCCTGAAGGACTTGATGTTGCTGCTGTAGGTTCAAGCCAGAGGACCTAGCAAGGGTTGATACTTGCCTCAACATACGGCTTTAGAGGACTTAAAATCATCCTGTCAGCTCAGTTTGTCTTTCTTTCTGAGCACTATCAAACAGCCAAGTTGCAGGAAAACCTCAGCCAAATTTTTCCTTCCTAAAACCATAGATTCCCACTAAAAGTCACTGTCTCTCATGGCATTGAGGGCTCAGCCAATATTTCTGATCCTCCACTGCCTTTTAATTTGAGCCCCCTGAACAACATTTCTTCTTCAAGGCTGGAATGTGATACGATATCACTGTAAAAGATAGAAGCACAGATTGTTATTTAAACTAAGGGCCTCGCTTTGCAATGAACATCAAAGTATGTTAAAGTGGATACAAACACAATGCAGATGCCCTGGAAAGGCATTTTATATTGTTAGAGCAAAGGGATGAGGCCTTTGTAGGGTCAGTGAGTCTCACAGATTTATAGTAATTCAATTTTTTCCTTTAAAGCCCCAAGTCCTGACATCATATGAACATGAAAGAAACTCAGCTTTCAAAAAAGGTTCATTTCTAGCTTTTGTGTTTGCAGGATATCATTTCCTAAAAGGACCCTAGGAGCCAGGTTGTCTATTACAATACGACTATAATTAGCTCATGTTTAGGGGCAACATTATCACAAATTTTTTTGGTATTCTATCTGAAAAAAGAAAAAACCCACATTGAAAATACTTGAAAATATTTGCTTGTGTAATGCCCTTAAACAAAGATTACAGTGAGAGTAATACATTTTTTCTCATGTAAATATATAATTTTGAACTGTATAACTCCTCTAAAATCTTGGTGATGAATGCTAATTATAGTGATTCAATTTTAATAGGCTAAAATATATCTCAGATTACATCCCAGGCAAAGAGCTGGAGAGGAAGAGAAGTTCAAACCTACAGACACAGAAACCATGCTGCTTACTTCCTGTTTACTGTTTTCTCAGAGAAAAGGGATCATAAGTAATTTGGAAAGACCAAGGAGATGGTAGGAAAAAAGCAGGAACCCCAACGTTGTCTTTTCCACTGGTGGAATGGTAGAAGGAAAATAACCTACGGCCAATACACTCCAGAGGGCCAGGCTGCAGCCTCTAGTATGTTGTTATTCCTGCCCTGGTGCCCAAAATGCCGATACAAATTCTGCCAGCTCAAGTGTATTTATACCTTTGTAATGACAAGCGTATCTTTTAAACAGCTCTTTAGGAACAGACAAAGGTGGCGGATTTTTCAATAAAAGTTTATAGACCTGTATTATTGCAGACTACAGGAGCCGTAACCTGGCACTGTGTGCCAGCTGTCGTGCCATGGGATGGTTACGTACGACACTGAAGGGAAGAAACAAAAAAAGAAAAAAAAAATTTAAAAGGGAGCGAGGGAACTTTCTGAACTGATTATGGAATCGCTATTTAGCAGAATCCTTCTAAGATGCTGTGGAGTCTAGATGCTGTAGTGCCTGATTCTCTTTGCTGTTATTCCCATTTATATGATGCAATTTTCTGGCCAGACAAGCCTGGCTTGGGCATCCAGCCGGGCTGGGAGTGGACAGTCCGTGCTGGAGTGCTGCTGGATGCCGAGGAGCATTAGCTCTTACCTTCCCTGCTGTTTCTTGGCATGCAGCCTGTTCCCATGACATTATCTGAAGCTGGTCATGGAGGTTTATGGTTTATTTTTATAGCAATATTTTCAACCACTTATCTTCCAACTTGTAGCTATAGACCTTTATACTCTCAATCTAGCAAGGGCTTGTTTCTGTAAATCCACTTGTTTAAGATTTCCCTCATGTGTGCACACTAAACACATTGTTAACCTTGACGAGCAGTTAAACACTTAACCAGCACTGCAAAATTTCAGCTCATTTTCAAGTGTTGTAAGCTTTCATTTCTCCTGTCTCTTCTGTAAGCCTGGCATGGTAAGGCAATAAAGGAAGGAATAAAATAACTAGAGCCAGCAACTTAACTGGTTTAAATCAGTGCAGCTCCACAAAGCCAATGGGGCTATAGAAATATACACACACTCTTAATCTGGCTTTATGTAAAAAAACCCTCAGTACTCACTGGCTTTCATAGGTCTACCAGTACTTTGTCTCTCTCTCTTAGTTTCTACTGGGGGGTGTGTGTTTTGTTTTGAAGATAAGACACTAAGTTTATTTAAAAAAAGTAGTAAAAGCTTATTAGTCAATACTGATTTTTGGTGTGTTTGAGTTGTCATAAACACGTTGCATAAATGCAATTATCTTTTCATAATACAATACAATACAATAATATCTTAATAAAATCTGTTAGAGATCATCCTGGCCAGTGAGTTTTACATCTTCACAATGGACTAAAAATCCAGGCTCTAATTCTGTATCGCACTACTATAGTTTGTAGTTAATACAACTCAAATAATTGGGCTGGGGATGCAGAAGAATAATCTGAAGGTGCACTGAGCCAGGCCCCCTTCACTAAATGTGGTACCCAAAATATAACATGCATTTCACAAGCTAGTCATTAGCAAATTCTGGAGCCTGAGTTTATGGATCTGGAAGAGGAAAAGGGAGAATGTTGCTGTTGCAGTTACCGCACAAGTGAAACACCAAACAGAGCATATGAGGATCAAAAATGAGGCAGGAAGAACACAAACTTAAACACTCTGCATACAAAGATTAATTACATAAAATAAAAGCTGGAAGAAATAAAAGAGCCAAACAAGGCAGCACAGGAAATTTCTAAAAATGTTGCTGTTGACACTAAAGACAGACAGAGAATATTCTTCCTGCAGCTGCAATACAGCTGTCACATCCAAACAAATTAAAACCCTCTGAGGACTAAAAAACACAATAAGCTGTAATATTGTTTAAGTGAAGCAGCATCTTTTCTCTGCATCCCAAGTGGAATACTTATTTAGAGCGTGAAAAAGTAGCCTGGGAGGACCCAGTGGCACAAAATACCTTTCTAGGTCCAGGGAAGCTAAGATCTGCTTTTGTGGGTGTTAAAATACGTGTTCTTACCGTCTTGCTGCCACCATACAAATGAGATTTCTGCCCTGTTTTTCCATCTCCATTTCAAGACTCCTGATGGCAGATTATGAGACTCCTGATTCTGGTGACCCAAGTAATCAGAAGGTTCACATGTACACTTTTCAGCTGAGCACTGCAATATTTCCTAGCAGTCTGGCTTGCTCGCCGCGTGGCATTTCAGACAGTACTGTACAAAAAGAGCAGCTGGGACTCTGCGTGCTGCTAGAGATTTGCTCGCAGGACACCCCCCCCCAGCCTCCTGATCCCATCTCAGTTGCACTTGGTTACCGAGAAAGTTCTGCATTTGTTATAAGGTGCTTATGCTGATTTACAAAGCCATTGGAAAGCAGAGCCCAAGTTACCTTTCTGAGTTAGTGACTCTTTACTCCACTGGTCACAGGCTGAGGTCAACTGATACAGGTCTCTGTGCATCTTCAATACTGAAATGCATCACTTTGGGTGGTCGCTCTTTCAGCCATTGTGCACGTGGCCCCGCTGCCTCCTGACAGTACCGGCGCTGCTACCTTCCCTGTGGTTAAAGTCCAAACGCAAGAGACAGTTGTGCTCATTGGCCATTAGCTGGATGCAAATCACTGGGATTTCTGAAGAATTATTCCTAACATCCCTTTTTCAATCATTTCTCTTTAGTACTTTGAGATACTAAAGAGATACTATGAGATTTTGTGTCTCCGAGATAAAGCTCTACAAATAGTGTTTGGTTTTTCCCCTCTGTCATTCCTTTTTTATTTTCTATTTGCAAATGTAATTGCCCCCGCAGTACAGCAGGATAGCATGCATAATGTAACTACATGAGCACAGACAAACTTTTTCCTACTCTAAGGTAAACATTTGTTATGGATCAAAGCGCAGAATAGCTTTACAAAACACTTCTTTGATTAAAAGAATAAAACCAGCTGCTGCTGTAAAGAAACTTAAAATATAGTTATATATGGATTGTTCAATCTTATGCTGACTTTTTAACCTTCAATGGCTACTAAATCAATGCAACAGATCAGAATTCACAGAAGTCAGCCTTCTAAAGTCAGTACTATTAATCATTACGTTAAGTTCTGTAAATCTGTTTGATGTCGGGCATAATACAGATAATTATGTGAGCTAGAACTTTAACTGTATTGTTAATCAGTGGATGTTTTTGCTGACTGAATGAGGAACAGGGAAAGAAAGCATATTATAAAAAAAAAAAAAAAAGAAAAAGGAAAAAAAAAGATTGGAATGTGTCTGGTCCAGAAATAGTAAAGTAGCTTTGTTTCACTGATGTAACAAATTCCATCATATGAAAACTATTATACAAAGGTTACTCATTATTGAAGGTATACCACAAAATGTCATGGTAATAGAGTGTTGTCATGGGATAAATATATCTCACTTTGAAATATCCTCCATAAATGCCTCAGTCACCACAACTTCCATTTAGCTGCAGAGGGCTGGCAGGAATGTTTTGTTTTAAAATTAATCATCCACTGTTCTTCCTTCCTGTCAGTAGGCTTAAGCACTGCAATATGAGGGAGAAAATCTTGGAACTGGTTTTTATATTTATCCAACATCCAAGACCAGAGGCAGGAAGGGATATTCCCAAAGCTGATTTTTGGGAATAGCATAATTTTGAGAATTTCAGTGAGAGTTCTCACTTAGCTGCAGTACCCAAAAAGTAAACTGCTCTGAATCTAACAGAACTGACAACTAGCTGTTTAAAGTGGTTGGTATTTGTCCTGCGAAAAGCTGAGACAGTATCACAGACAAGATCGCCAGAGATATATAATTCCAAGTATTTTTATTTGGGAAGGATGTCAACACATGACTAATCAGTGAAGAAGTTATAAGATGATTCAGCTGAGTTTAAAACTGTATGTGTGGAGCTGACTAAAGACCCCTAAAGAAAACAGCTGATGTACAACCTTACTCTGAGATCAGCTTGAAAAGGAGGGCAGAGATGGGGAGGGTCAGCAGTCATTTATTCACTATTAGTTATTGTGTGCTCTTCCAACCCCTTGGCTTTCTGTCCTCCCTTTTTCACTGAGCCTGTGTGTCCAGGGTTTGCCTGATGCCTGAGCCAGCTCCTTCTCTGACAAGCCCGCCAGAGGATTTGCTGGCTGTTTTTGTAGGACAAGAGGCAGACACAGATTCTGCCCTGCTTCTGCACCTGCAGGGATTCAAACTGCTCTCAGCACACACCGCCCCTGCCCACACTAACCTCAAGGGGAGTACATGGCTCTAAATCATCACACAATCCACTCAAAGTCCAAAAAAAACCAACAAAAAAACCCCAACCTAAAAGTACGTCTGTGAGTCTTCATCAACGTTAACTTCTGCCAAGGCAGCAGGTCGTGTGCTGAGCAGCTGAGCGCCAGCGTGGAGCTGCACTGGGAAAGCAGCACGCCGACAAGTGGGACTGAAGTGGTGAGAAAGCAAATCGGGTTTTCCTACGTTCTTAATTTCTGCCCGTCAGTAAAAATTACTCTTTCCTTTTTTAACAGTGCTACTGCCTGGCTGAAAACTTTATAAGAAATTGCTCCTGGATCTTTTATGGGAACTTCAGCAGTCCCATTTTGGAAGCTGTTACTTAATGTGATGTCACTGGGTCTGCAGGTGAGTAAAACCCCCGAATAACTTTTCTTTTGAAATGCTCTTGTGGCAGCTGTTTCCACACGACGCGTAACTTCTCTGCCTTAAGAACTGTGGCCATTTAAATAGCTTCAGTGAACAAAAACACACACACAGGTCCAGAACGAAGCACAGATGCTTTCAATAGTTCAGGTTTAGCCGTGAGTCCATTATGAAACACCTTCCCCACAATCTCATATGAGCGCTTATTTAGAATTTTTGATGTCATTTTATATGGTTAATGCACTATATGGATACTCACTAGTCACACCACATACAACTGCAGCAGTTGTATGAGATAGCTGATTTAATACAACCTGACCTTATTTTTATAGGCAAGGAAATAGATGAAGGAAGCAAAGCCATGTGGGATCAGACTGGCAGAGCCAAAATTAGGTTTCAGCCTTTCCTCCATTCTCATCTAACACATACTCCTTCAGATCATGTTGCCTTCCTACTAAAGTAGGACTTTGGTAATTGCTGTGCAAGAGAACCTTCAAGAAAATAACTTGGGGAGAAAGTTATCTTCTCACCATATGTGAAAATAGCTGTATAAACTGATTTTCATCTGTTTCAAACAAATTATTAAATTTCTATACCTGACTCAAACTATGTCTGCTTCATTGGACTCCTCCTTGCCCTTTTGGGCTAAGAATGCAAAATGACAGCAGATTGAGGCCCAGTGACTTGACCGGACTCTCTGATCATGAGCTTAAAATAAATCATATCTAGGAAAAAAAAAGCTTTCAGCTATTGTCTCATAATCAAATAGTCCATTCTGAGATTATTTGGGGATCTTTTGAATCTTTGCTGTTCAGTTTTGATTATTAATGGCATTTAAGCACCTGCAACAAAATTTTAAAATTATCACATATTTTCAAGGCTTCTTAATGCAACCTGTGATAGTGTGTTCAGTATTTCATGTTACTGTCAGAAAAATGACTGCAAATAAACTTTAAAGCGGGAACTGTGGAAAGAGAAAAATGAGGGTAAGCAGAGCTAAATAATGGGTTGAGAGAAGGGAAGAAAACCAGAAGAGAGCTGTGGAGACGGACACTGAGGAAGAAGAGAAGATGAATCATCTACCGTGAGATTTAAAGACCATTATTATGCATTAATGAGCATCGAAAGTGGGTATATGCACTTTCATGCATAAAATATATACAGTTAGATGTTTGTCATTTGCTGATTCTTAGTTTGGAAGATGGTTGTATATGAAAATAACCTATAGCCTCTTGCTACACAAACCTGAAACAGCCCTCTTTACAATATACATTTGTAGGGGCAAAAAAGCAGCTCGGTATCAAATCAAGGCAAAGCCGAAAAATCCAGATGCACATTTTAAATCACATTTGGAAATGGAAACATTTGGATCTGGGCTTAGGCCCCTGTACAGTCAAACATCAAAACCAATTTTTATTGCTATAGACTGGAAGTTACTCTTTCCTTGGCAAACTCCCTCATGGCAACTTCTTGTACAGCCAAAGCTTCTCTGTCGTTTATTTTGTGGCATGCCTGAGCCAGCACTGCTTCACCCAGCTGAATTCTCTTGAAGTCAGCAGAGTTACTTTGCTCAACATTTTAAAAGCAGCTGTTGTCAACAGTGTGTAAATGAAAGGAGAATTCAACCAAGAGTAGCAAGAAATGGTGGACTGCAATTTTAAAACTGACTTTGTGTTAATATCTTTTTACCTGCAGTATCAGAGACAAATCTTTCAGTTCTGGAAACAGCCATGAGACACCTTTTCCTTATCCTTTTCAGTTAGGAGCTACAAGGGCCTTTTTAGCCTGATTTCCTAAAGTGCAAGGCTAGCACAATCTTATTTTCTGCCTGCCATCTGCAAAAAAAAGGCCTCAACCAAATTTGATAGATGATCAGAAGTCTCAAAACCAGTTATGATCACAGAAGGTTTGTGAAACCTAATGGCTTGAGAAAAAGCCCAACTTATTGACTCACTAACAGGAAACAAATATTTGACTTGGCAGCAACCAGCTTGCCAGTCAGGGCATGTGATGGCCAGTCAGTTGGTGTGCACCTAACCAAAGCACTGCTACCTCTTGGTGACTTGGCATGTCACAGAGAGAGAAAATAATGCCTTATGAAAATAATAAAAGGGCCTTTTAAAAGTCTGCAATTTTGCCAACTTCTGCCAACTTCTAATAAAGATTATGCATTAGAATTCAATAGAATTTAACCAATAGAAGATATTTATCCAAATTTTGTGATTACTTAAAAAGGTAATTGATGCCTTACAGTGCAGGACAAAGAATCATACATTGAAATCCAATATTACTTACAAAGGTAATTGATACCTTACAGTGCAGGACAAAGAATTATACATTGAAATCCAATATCTATCCTTGTAAGCTGTCCAAAGCACAAAATGCCTTTTGTCTCTGTGAAGGTCTGTCGAAGGCAATGGTGTTGGTGAACAGGACAGCATCCCTCAGGGACACTCCTGTCCTCTATTGCAGTTTCTCAACAACTGCTTAAGGACTTTACTTTTGTCTTGCCATTCACCCCGTTTTCCTAGCACCACCCACTTCAGTTTTGCGGCCAGACTCTCAAGGGGCTTTAGGCACTTAATTCCCACTAAAATGAAGGGTGGTTAGATGCCTAAACACTAGGTGCATCGGGGGCAAGACTGCTACCTCTGCCTGAGAGCAGCCCCTTTTCAAGGTCATCGGTGCTACTGGCTGCCCTCTGGGCTCCGGACATACCACCTACACCCTGGAGCCTGCGCATCCTGCACAGATGTGTTATAACAGGGAGGGGAAAGGGCCCCACACTCCAGCATCAGCAGCTGAATCCTGGCCCGAGAGCGCATCCAGTCCTGGGTGCGCTTTGCCCCTCAGCTGGAACCTGCTCCTGCCTCCCCGTACATCCCATGCAGGCGGAGAGTGTGGGATGAAAACGGGGCAAGAAGGGGAATGGCATTGCAGTGCTGGGAGGTAGAGAATTTGCACTCCAGCCAGCTGTTAACTGAGCGCCTGCTGCAGTTTCATCACCCAGGTACCCCCAGTGGCCCTTCCCCGCTTGCCCCAGGGAGTGTGCTGACAGGGAAGCAAAAGCCCCGTCCCCTCAGCCTTTCCTGAGAGCTGAGCTCCAAGGAGCCCGAGGGAACGAAAGCCCAGGCAGCTGGGCAGCCCCACTCATGTCCACACTGGTTTGGCTCTGCACAAGCTCATCCCGAAACAACTTAGAGAGCGGGGAAGGCTTGTCCCTTGCTGCTTTGCTTGCAGTCAATTTGCAAAATAATTCCTCCAGGATGATCACACAGAGCAAATGAAAAGCTCAGTGCTGAATCCTCCGCTGATGTGGGTAATCCCTGTTTCAAGGAGTAAAGTCTCTTGTTTAAATGCAGAATAGAAAATTGAGGGTTTCAGAGAAAGTGTAAGCCTTGGATAGCATGCTTTGCACGTATCAGATTTAATAATTATTATTTATTTTTAATTAATGAGCTCTGTAAAACCAAAATAAGACTGACAGCAGAGGGAGTCATGATTTGGGTGGGATGGAAGTTAGTGCACCAGAGAATGAGAATCTTCAAAACTGGCCATGAAAGAAAGACATTCAGTTAAAGTTTGTTGAAGGTTTTAATAGGTTAAAGTCGATATGTGTATGTACTTAGATCAGGGAATAGTCATAAAAAAAAGAAATAAAGGAGGTACAGAAAAATATGTAGATGGAAAGGAAGTATTAGAAGTGGGAAAACAAATTACATTATTCTATGGGGAAAGAGAGACAAATACAACATACAGAAATATATAGAAATCAATTCCTCCTATAGGGAATATTCCACATCTTCCACATTATTGCCCTAATTAGAAAATATGCCATAATGAATGTCAGTTGCAAAGCAAAAAGACAAAGAAGAGCTTATAGTAAAATTCAAAATTCAAAGCTGATTACTTGTTGAGAGGGAAAGATATTCTTTTCAGGAGATGATAAAGGAAAAGAGTGTGAAGTTATGGAAATGTTTGTTACTGGAAAAATGAAGTAGAAGATTATTTGTTCTTCTAGAAAGGTGGTATCTTGTCTGTTTTCAAATAAATTCTATAATTCACATTGAATTCTGTGAGGTCAGGTTTCTTTTCATGAAAGTCAATATACTGAATTTAACTCCCTCTCAAATACGATGTTATACAGACTAAATTGTTAAAATCCAGTATTCTAGAGAAAGGAAGCTCTCGGTCAGGGGTTCATTTGCCAGCTCTGGTTGAGGGTTTTTTGTGATATTTGCCAGGTCACTCATTTTCCGGGTCTCAGTCCCCAGTCACCAACCCTTGCGTGGGAGCCTGGCGAGGTGTGCTGTCTCAGTAGCTTTTATCCCAAGGATTTAACCTGACATTCAAACGTATCCAGTCCACAACACAGCCTGGAAGCCTCCCAGCAAGAGGGCTTCTTTCTCCTGGTTCTTAGCACTGCCCCACGCTCGTCTGGCTCAGAGCTATGGAGAGTTCCTCCTTAAAGCCGGGACTGCATCAGCTACAGCCAGACGGCCACTTGAATTGATGTAATTTTTTATCCCACTCCTCTCTCGAGGTGTAGACACAATCAACTATTTCAGGAAAATGCTCGATTTCTGCATCCCAGATACATCGATTTGGTCAATCTGCTCTGCAATCCGCCACTGAGCGCAATAAATGAACCCATTCAAAAAAAAAAAAAAA
>VXBL01000621.1:4110-44846 GCA_013400195.1 Aramus guarauna
GGAAACAGACAGGGCAACAGGTTGGGTTTTTTTCTGCATGGAGTGAGGAATTGCATTTGTGCATCACTTGTATGATTGTTGTTGTTGTTGCTACTATTATTCTCTTCTTTTGTTATCCTATTAAACTGACTTTATCTGAACACACAAGGTTTTTCTTCCATACTCCTCCCCATCACGTTGGGGTGGGGAGGGTTGAGCAAGATGCTGTGTGATGCTTAGTTACCCGCTGGGGTTAAACCATGACAATGATATAAAGAAGAGTATGAGTGAATAAAAGTTAGAAAGACAGAAAGTATTTGACTAGAGACCGTGATGAGGGAATCTTGGAAATCTCTCCACATGTCCATCACTCAAACAGATCTGGAGAGAAGAGGATGTGCTACATCCAAGAGCAGTGATACAACATTTGAAATTTTTCCTCAGTTTTCAATAATGGCAGCAAACAGAACATGGAAAACAGAATACTGAAGAGGAATGATACAGATTTTTTTTAGCTGAAAATAGTTGGAAGCAGAGAGAACTAGACAGAAATGTTGTATCTGCTTGTCCTGTTCTTACTGTTCCTGAGCCATCTGCTTGTGGCTTTGACTATGGAGAGGATCCTGGCCCAGAGATACTCTTGGTCTGATCCAGTATGATCCTCCTCATGTTGTGTTAGTGTAGAAATGAAGTATCTGAGGTAGAAGCAAAACACAAAGAGCTTAATGCAATTAAGTTGATGCAGGCTAACTGCTCTCACCCTGTGATGACAAGGCATGAAATCACAAGTCTGATAGTAAGGATTTTTAATGAATCTATCTAAAGAGGGGTGGAGCTATGTACTTGGAGTATAAAAAGAGTATTTTGTATGTAAGAGGGGTAAAAATCCGTTAGTCTGACCTTTAACTGTATATGAGGGAATAGAATGAATATGGAGGGAAAGAATAGAGAATTGGGAGTAAATATGAAATGAAATAAAATAGCATGTGTTTACCAAAGGTAGGCTGTGTCCAAATAATCTCATCTCTTTCTTTGATAAGAGAAAAGTTGTGGTTTCCCTTAACAGGGAAATTATAATAAAGATAATCTAGCTGAAATTCTGTAACGCTATTACTATAGTGCCTTTAGGAAATTATTAGATAAACCAGAAGTGTCATTAGTACAGATTGGGAGGGACCAGTGGAGAGGAAGACTGCATTTTGGAGTATCAAAGAAATCTTTGATAAAGTGAGGGCTTAAAGTTTCAAATGACAGGGAGAAACATGAGTGTATTGGTTGGTGAGTTGTGATGTGGCTATGAGAAGACAAGTATATTGCTGGAATGTGTTGTGTGAGGGATAGCAGAGAAATACTATTTCTATTATGTAAGGTGGGGTGATACCTTATCTGGAGTACTACAGGGATATATGATTTTGATCACCCCTTTTCAAAGATTATAGATTACAAACCTGCATAGATATGGAATATATTAGAAATGGAAAGCTTGAATACAAAAGACTAAAAAATCTTAGCATATTTATCTGATAATGCAAAGGTAGAGAGGGAATCTGAGGTAGATAACAGAGAGGGAGAAGAATTACTAAGGCAGAGGATAGTGTTGATAGAAATACAGATAGATGTGAAACGGTTAGGAATATGTTAAGGCTCAACTTACTGCACTGGAACAGTCTCTAATCTCCTGCAAAGCTGAAGTGGTTGAACTTTTGTGTGCTGACATTCATCAACAGGAAGTCAGTGAACCCCATGAAATCAGGCCTTTGAGTCCTCACAAAATTGTTGACAGATGACCTTTGAATCCTTGTGAAGCCTACCCTGAGAGGTGTCACAGCTCAGGGGAGATCCTGGGTCACACAGCCCTCTGTGGTCCCAGAGACCTCAGAAGGTCTCACTTTTGGATCACTGCTTATAGGATCTCCAAATGATTGGCTTTGGTCAGTATTCTGCATTCTGGCCACAACTCTTGCTGAGTCATTCTGGTGGACAATTCAGGCAGCAGGTGGCCCAGGTATGGCCAGAGTGCCTGACGACTAAGTCACTGCACTTGCATCCAAGATGAGCATAATGGGGCTTATCATGAGCTCTCAGAGTGGCCTGGGGGCTGCACCACCACAGGTGGGGTTTGTCTTCTGGATATGCAAATATACACCAGCAGAAGCCTTTTTTCTTGCTTCAGTTTACTGGAGTTACACATCACAACTGGCCAGCTGCTCAGTGGCAAATATGAAGCAATTAGTGTTAATGAATAGTAGAGCAAGACCAAGACATTTATTTTCTAAGTACTAGGCCATTATCCATCTTACATATGATTCCATTAACGTTATTGCTGTTCTAAAAATAATTTATGCACAGAAATAAGTAAAATTAATTTGTCAGCTGGTGAGCTCTTACTACATTTGGCTAGCAAGCCCAGAGTTGGCCTACAACAAAAACTGAGTTTCAAACAGATCTTTAACAAAAAAAAAAGAAAAAGGGTAAATTAGGCTTATCACTTCTACTGAAGATTTATTTCAGTAACATACAGAATAAATCAAACATGAATTGGGACAGGATCCAATGAGAAAATAACATACCCTGGTCCAGTTTAATGCCAAAAATGTAGTTATTCATGGCTGCATTGCTAACAGCATAGCTACCTAACAGGAAAGCTGACTTAAAGCTGTTTTGATTAATCTGGAGAGTTTCCTTCATTGCAGGAAAAAGTCCATTGAATAATACATTGTTTCTGTATTTACAGGGTTTTTTTTTTGTTTAAAGCCTGCTTTCTGCTGACAAATAAAAAAAAATGTATATAGATGAGGCAGGATCTAGCATTCATCTTTGAGAACACATAAGTAAGCTTTATCTTCTGTTCTTCAGTCCAGAATGATGTCTCAGGTTGGAAATTCGGAATGCTTGCAGTGCAAGTTTCCTTGGATGTGTAAGAGAATAAGAGCTGTGATCTTGCTCATGTCTGTAGGGTACAGCACTGCCATTCTTCCCCAGCTCCTTCCAGGAGCAGGTGCATGTTAAAACAGAAGAGAAATTTTTGCCTGCATAATAGGTCTACCTATTATGCATAATAATAGACAGCCTACCTAACACGCACCTGATGAACAAGCAGGACGCCAGGGGATCTGTTCTGTATCTGTTCTGTTCTCGTAACTATGGACTTTACAGTGTTGGAGAGAAAAGTGTTTATTGCACTTCTCCTTTTCTAAATCAAATTGTAACCTTTTCAACATTTAACGTCTGTCAATTAAGCTTGCTCAGAGCAATATGCTGGTGGCAGCCAATGACATTTTTATAGTCGTGATCCCAATATTGCTGGACAAGTGTAAGAAAGTTGAATTGTTTTTTTCAGGAAGTGTTTTAGAGAAAGACAGGTCTTACTGTGGCAGAAGCAGTAATGGCAACTTTAAGTCAAAAGAGAGAAATCCCAGCAATTGAGAGTATTGATTTCTACTTGAGATGTTTCAAGCATTCTGTTTCTCTCTCTATTTAATTTCCCTTAATACTTATAAATTCCTAATGTCTAGGGAATATCATACTATGTTAAAATTTGAAAACATCTTTTCCTGTGCTTTCTTAAATTCTGAACATTTCAATAAATTCTCTGTGCTGTTCTCAAGAAGTTTTCCCATAGACCTAGGGAAAACCTGAGAAATATGAGAGTGGCCACAATAATTCAGATCAAGGCTCTAATCACAGGTGAATGCGTAAGGAAGTGTAAGAACACAGCAAGAGTATATCCCAGTCCCAAATATTCTTCCAGCCTTCACCTTTTTTCAGCTATTTCCTAAGCTTGATGTGCTTTGGCATGTAGATGGCAGTACTTGTTCAGTTTTACTTGAAACCATGTAAAATTCTTGCATCTACAACACCCTTTGACAAGGAGTTGCACAAATGTGTCATCCTTCTGTAAAAGTCACCTGCTTTTGTTTAATTTGAAGTTGGCTTCTAGTAGCTTCAATTGATACCCCAACTTTTTGTATCAGACAAGACAGTGAATAGTCAGTCCCTGTTCATCCTCTCTGGGCCATTTAGGATTTCATAGACCTCTCTCATGTCTTCCCAAGCCATCTCTTCTCCAGACTGGCAAGTCCCACCCTACTCAGTTTTTCCTGGTACAGAAACTGTTCCAGACTTAGACCATCTTTGTTGCCCTGCTCTGAACTTGGTTCCAAGTTCTACTTTATCCTTTCTGAGATGAGAGAAGACAACTGCACACCTTACTGAAGGTGTAGGCAAATTATGTATTTATAAAAGGTGTTGTAGATTATAGAATTGTTTGGTTTTTCTCCTTTATCCTGTCATCTTTATGTAGTCCTTTGGGTTTCATGCTCTTTGAAGCAAGACTGTCAGTCTCCCTTGAGTCTGTGCAGAGCCCAAGAAAGAAGCAGAGGGCTGGGACGCACATAACCTGAAGTCATGTTCTTGGTTCTGACTGTGACTNGTGTAGTTTTGGCGAGTCATTTCACATTTTATTTTCATGTTCAGGGCACTCTCTGAGCTGTGTCAAGGATGACAAGTTTCTTTTCAGTGTTGTCACTGTGGAGGAAATCATGCTGTGCTGGCAGCCATCGGTCCCAAGCAGAGGTTTGAAGATGAAAGGCTTTGAAACACTGATGGGACTTTGGGGCAGTGGCAGTAGATGACAATTCAGGTCCTTGGAGCAGCATGCTCTCAGAGCACTTTGCATTTGCCCTGGCATTCTCACATCATTGTGCAGAGTTGTGCTGGCATCATCCTCATGGCCCAGCACAGTCTCGGGACTTTTAAGCTCTGTCCTTCCAGTTGCTGGCACCAAGGCTTCTTGTCCTACTTGCCAATTAATCCAGTTTGGAATTTGCTGGTGATCACATATACACATACACAGGATAGAGGGCACACTCACACAAAGAATAGTCAGGAATAGAGTTTAGTAAGAAGATGGTTACAAGACTGTGGTGATCAGGCACAGGGCTCTGTCAGACAAGCATACCAACCAGCCACATGCTGACAAGCAAACAGTCCCTGTTAACGCTCTTTTCTCCATTTGTCCATGCTGCTTCTTCCCCCCTACGCCTGGATTGTTTCTTTTCTCCACCCTTGCCTCCTTCCATATCAACAACCTGCCCCAAATTACTTTTTTCCCATTGGTCACATTTTTGCCATGTCCATGTCAAAGTTTGCTATTTCTGTCATAGTTTCCTAGGAAATCTTTGTCTTACATGATATTACTGATACAGTTACCTAGGGACGGCTGGCCTTGCAAGATGCCACTCCCCAAAATGTTTCCAACACTTGCATAGCTGAAGCTATATCTGCATACATTCACATTAGCAGGCTTGCCCACTTGTGGTGTTTCCTGGCCAGGAGATGGGATTTTCCACAGTATCAAAACAATTTCCACAAGAGCTGGACAGCAAAATGGCCTTTGCCTGTTGGTTATATATTGTGTGAGCTTATGGATCTATGAATGCATCAAGTTGGAATTACCAAGTGATTGACTGAAGTATTTCTAAATCCTTGATCTTTACATAACACATGAGACCTTAGGCTCTCCGGGTAGAGACAACAGGATGCTCATGCATGATCAAGCATCTATGATCTCATTACTGTAGCTAATGAACTATTATCAAGTGAGATGGGGGAGGGATCATGTGTATGCTTTTAGCTCATCCTATCGTGAGGTAACTTGAACAAGTTGAGGAATACAAGACTCTAATTGCCTTCACAGATAAGTACTTTCCAATCGAGCTAAATCAGGAACAAACACTGAAGTTACTTACTTCAGCTCAGCTGTGGATGACACCTTGTTAAACCTATAATAAAGTCATTGCCTTAATTCAAGTGCCCTTATCATTAGGTGCTGGTGTGAGGAGCTTCCAATTATCCTGTATTCAACACAAAGGACGCAAGTTTTTTCAGTTACACAAAGTCTGAAGGACTTGTAAACAGATAGGAAATACATTTTGTCTTCCTTGTTTTTCTTTTCAACAGAGTGATGATATAAACAAGATCTCAAAGGCCGCTAAAATAATGGAGCGGATGGTGAATCAGAACACATTTGATGACATTGCACAAGGTACAGCCCTGCTGGGAGATGCCTCTGACTCTAACCAGAACCCCTGCAGATGAGATATAGCAGGAATGGAATGGAATGGAATGGAATGGAATGGAATGGAATGGAATGGAATGGAGAGAGCTAAAATGAGCAGGGCTAGGAACCTGCTGCCTCACGCAAGGCAAACAGGACAGCAGATGGTGGCATTCAGAGGGCATGCCACATCAGCCCTGCTCTGAGCAGGCTGGCACCAGCAGGCTTGGTCAGCGTTGCCCTCCCTGTAGCTTTTTGCTCCCTCGTCAGGTACTTCTCTCCTGGATGCAGGTGCTGGTAACAGCAGGCAGCACTGAGCATCTCTCTGCTGGTATACAGGTTGCAGCCATCGCGACATACTCAGTCTCAATGTTATTTTGCAAGGGTTTTGGTATCTCTGCTCAGTTCCCTCCCGAAAGGCCTCATCTAGCTCCAGGAGTGGCCTGAGCTCTCTCCTCAATCTGGGCTTCTGCTTTGTTGTTCATCCTTGGTCTGCTTTTAGATCATCAGCTTTTTTTGTGCGAGGACTTGGTGCTTGGTAAAATGCATTTACAAGACTTGGGTTCTGGTTTGAAGTTGAGACTTCAGGACTGAGACAGATTTTATGCTAACAATTGGATTGTGCAGAGGCTGTGAGGATAACAGAGTGTTTTTTAAAGCTTCCCTGGCACTGCACCATGATGATTTATTCACTGGGACCTTTTCCTTGATTTTTTTATTTTAGATTTTAAATATTTTGAGGATGCCTCGGATGAATACAGAGACCAGGAGGGAACTCTCCTCCCACTCTGGAAGTTCCAGTATGACAAAACCAAGAGACTTGCAGTTACTGCCATCTCCTGGTAAGTCTCTTTATTACAAATTTACTCTCTGCTGCTCGAAGGGAAGGGGAATTGAATGTCATGGCACCTCGCAAGGCAGGGCTGATTTCTCTGGGAGCACTCTTCTAAGTAATTACATTCAGCTGCTTTGGCAGCACCTAGACATGCCTGGTACTTCTAGATGCAAAGCACCTTGTGTAAGGCTGAATGTGCCAGGCTTGTGCCATTCAGCAAAAGGTGAAGGCTCTGTGCAGCACTAGGGCAAAGTGAGTGCAGTTAGCAGAGCAAAGAAGAGTCCCTTCTTGGAAAATATGGGATAAGCATGTCATATCTTTGGACAATATGCTATAGGAATCAGTCATGAAAAGCCCAGGGGAGGAGAAGTGATAATGGCTATATTTTTGACAAGTATCAATACAGAAGAATTAAAGCAGCAGAAAGGGACATTGCACGTGCCCAGACAGGTATCACCATAGACTATATGATGCCAAGGCGCTGATGCCAGACAAGACCTTTATGTGTCGTACATACTGAGTCACTGCCCAGACAAAAGTGGAATTTTTGTACTGATATCTTACGCAGTTCAGCTTACTAGGAATTTACTATGCAGTTGACTTTTGCATATTTATTTCTGGTCAGTCTGAAAACAATCACTGATACTTTCAAACCAGCTCTCTTTTTCTGAGATGTTATCGCCATGGTTATTACCATGAAAAAAAACACTTATCACCAGCCTGAATGAGTCCTTTTACTTTTTAATATGCTTGAAACTCCCCAGAACTGGCTTGGTTCATGCACTGAGCATGAGACACACATAGTCAGCTCCTGCCTTGTGCTCCCCTGCAGCTAGGCCTCCTTTTACTTGTTTGTGGGGCAGTGTAAACACATTTGTGTCTTGCCAAAGAAGATCTATGGAGAGACTGAGCAGAATTGCTCTGTCATTTCAAGCCACTGCAGTAATTATACTTTAATAGAGTATCAGTATGCAATTGTGTGAGAATTACAAACTAACAGTAAAATGACATGTAAAATTGGGAAAAAAGGCATCTTTTATAGGTTGTTTGCACTGCTTGTCTCCAGGAAATGATATATCTCCAAAATTAGAAGAATTACTCCAAATTGCCTTATCTAATAAGCTTTTCTAATTTAATTTTTGTACTCACATTGTTAGCAGTGACAGTGCATTTAGTGGATAGAGCAAGAGCATTAGGATGCGTAGGTATTAGCCCAAGTGAAAAAGGAGAGGAGACATAAAAAGAGAAGTGGGGTTTTTTTATCAATTCAGAATCGCAAGTCAGAGAAAGCACTTGTTAGATTATTTTCATATACATTCACTTCACAGAACTGTTATCCACTGGTTGTGCTGTGTGAGCTCAGGGACAGTAACAGTACTGACCTTTAAACCCTACAGTAACTGTCCATACACAGCACAAGTTGTAAAGAAGGTAGATGTTTTTCAAATAAAAGGACCTCAGAAAACATAGTAGCTGGGTAATTGCTCATAGTCAGTATGCCTTAACAAATACACTGTTCACCAACTGAGTCAGAAGGGAATTTCCCTTCCTGGTCTGTGGGAATGATCATGAATTCATGAACTGATAACTGTCTCTTGAAGCACCCCTCATTATTTAATAACAGGTAGAGAAAGTAAGTTTATTGGGTATTATTCTGTTGTGGTTTAGAAACTCCTTTCTTCTTGCCACTGAAAGATGGAAACTGACACATTCCTGCCTTTTTCCTTTCCTCAAAGACCTCATTTTTAAAAGTAAACTTTCCACGATTATGAAATGGATAAGTAATGCTGGAGATTGACATCATGTCTGTCTGTGTGCCCTTTTTATCCTTTTAATCTACTGCTGTGGTCTTCTGATGTTCTATTTTTTAATGCATCTTGAGTCTGGAAGAAGTACTGATACACAAACTTCACTAGTGCATATGTTCAAAGGGTGAAACCCTCAGACTGTATGCAGTCCTGTGAGAATGGAATCTGATATTAATGTGTGAAACGCTGTGCATTTCTGTGGAACTATACAGTTAATAATAAATACAATCTTATATATATTTTCTTATTGCAGGAATCCAAAGTACAAGGACCTATTTGCAGTGGGGTATGGCTCTTGTAAGTAACGAGTGCAAAAGAATCATTGAGAGATTTAAAATATTAAACAGA
Source organism: Aramus guarauna (assembly GCA_013400195.1). Taxonomy (NCBI): domain Eukaryota; kingdom Metazoa; phylum Chordata; class Aves; order Gruiformes; family Aramidae; genus Aramus; species Aramus guarauna. The sequence continues at coordinate 13,139 of VXBL01000621.1, forward strand.
TGCACTGAGATCAAATCATATAATACTCTGGGGCATGGATTGCACCTCATAGCAAGGACTCACCTAATTTCAAAGCAGTAAATTGAGATTTGACTCAAGACAGGGATTACGCCTTTACATTCCATGACATAAACATTCAGGAATGCATAGGTAGGCAGTGTTAGCCATGGATTTGGCTTATGACAGTGCTGACTCTCCCTTCGGTCAAGGACCTACCTCTAGAAGCACCACTTAAACCTTTTTTTCTTATGCAATGGGCTCTGATTTCTCTGTTCCTGCCCTTCTAATTGCTGAAAGATGAGATATATTATATTTTGCCAGAAGCTAATCATAAGAGACTTCTCTAAGAGTAAGCGCATTGCTTTCTTGTTAGGAGACACCTTCCAGGGTTGTCTCAAAGGATAAGCTCTCCAGGGCACATCAGGCCTGAATGTTGTGAAAAGGCACTTTCCTTGCTGTAGTGTCTGGGATTGGACATGGCATAATTTTGAGTAGCAATGAACATAAAGTTCAGGGGTTCCTGTGTTACTTGATGTTAATCTCTATCCAGTATTACTGCTGTTACGTTCAGGAAATGGAGAAGAATTCTAATGTGTTGATATTTTCTCACTTATTTTTGTTGTTGTTTTGCTGTATGCCTTATATCTACCTGCTCAGTTTGTATTTTTTTTGGTTTTTTTACAACCTGGGAATCATATCAACAGCCTTGCATTTCCTTCTGCTCAACATCTCTTGTTGCTTACAGACACAGACTGCTGTATTCTGAATTCTTGCCTTCACACCTCCCCCTTTACTCCTGTGTGGATTGGATAGTATTGTCACTGTGAACAAACATTCTCTCTTCCATTCTCTCATTCTCTTCTATTTTCTAGCTCTACCTGAAGTGCTGACTATTGTGAATAGCTGCTTTGGCAGGGGACAGGATTCTGGTAGTTCCCCCTCATGACCACTGCTTCTCAGGGAAATTCCCAAAGGGAGGAGACCAGTTGTGAGAAGTTTTTCTGGGGTCTTTCTTGCCCAGGTAGTGTTGGCTCCTCAATGTTATCTTCCCAGAAGACTACTCAATAAATTTTTCAGATCCCCTGAAGGTGTCTTTGGGACTCGCCAGGACTCTGCTCTTCTCCACTGTTAGTAGCTGCTGTGAAGTCACATTGCTGGCATTCTTATGTAGTGAACAGTGACCTTAAAGCCTCAACTTTACATCAGATGTTGTTAATTAACAAGGGAATGCAGATGAGCGACCAAAATCCCAAATTGTTTTCAGTCTCCACTGGCTTTTTGTCGGAGCTTATGAAGATCACAGCAGTACCCTACCGGCACATCTCCAGGGCACCTGCTCCTTGCAGAGATGTCCCCCTAGGTCTTACCATTAGCTCTGACATAAAGCAGAGAGGAGCTGAGAAAAGAACAGTATCACAAAGGTGGCAGAGCCTTCTCCTGCTGCAAGAAGAGGACAGACTGCAGAACAGTCAGACTACAGTCATTAGATTTGAGAAGGACTAGATGTTTTGACCCAGACTGTCTCCCTATTGTCTCTAGCAGGAGAGTTGTCCTTTTTCTCTGAGTGTTAGTATTTTATTTATTTAAGTAAAAGCTGACTCTTCTGTAGGGCACTAATAATTGTCCATCTGGCTTGAAATAAAGGTCGGTCATGGCATTGCAATTAACCAGTGGTTGAGAATTTCAGGTAGCATGATTATTAGCCTAAGTACCCAAACTCTAGGAATTCTTTGTAGAGGACAGACACTGGGAGAGCCTAAGAGAGGGCCTTACCAGTAGCTACGTGTTTGCCGAACAGCCATTTCAGTTAATCTATATGTGCTTGAAAATTACATGTGGACATTTTTGCTAGCATTCTTTGGGCTGAAAAAGTTAGAAACTATTGTGAATATTCTGAACTACCAAGGCAAGTTGTTTGGTATTTATTTTAAGGGAACACCTTTTTTGAATGAACAGTGAGGCTCTCTGCTGTGATAAAATGATTAATTAAATTAATTGTTGAGAAATTTAGTGTGTGGGGGATAAAAATCTCAGCACTGGGCTCTAAGGAGATTGCTGTTATTCAGCAAAGTGATCTTGAAGTCATTCAAGTATGTGTTTCTTTTCAAACATTGGTAGTGCTCAGCAATATTCAAAAAGGCAAAACAAAAATTGATGGGAATTACTATGAAAGAAAAACAAAACTTCTGGATAAAGTGGAAACAAAATAGAAAACTACATATAAAGCAACTGTAAGAACAACAATAGAAAAATAAAAAGAGAACAAAATGATTCGTGATGAACTGACATCTTGATTACTGTGTGCAGTTCTGGCTGTGAATTCCAAAGAGGAATGTGTTAGGCTGTGGAAGGATTGGAAAAGGGTCCAGAAAAGGGCAGAAAGGATGAACAGAAATATATATAATTACTTTTGAATCAGAGCGCATAAACAGACTAGGAGTCTTACGGCAGGCAAGAGAGAGGGACTTGGTACAGGTCTGTAGAATCCTGAGTGGCATGGAGAAAGTGAACGGAGGTCAAATGTTCATTATGGCCCATAACATAAGAATGAGGGAGAGCTTATGAAATTATTGAGTAGCAGGACTAAGACAAATTGAAAACAGAATATGATATATAATGAAACTGTGGAACTTTTCTTTCTTCCTTTGTGATGTGGAGGACAGAGATACACATGGATTCAAAAAAGGTTAGATAAATTCATGGAGGCCAAGTTTGCTGTTGGAAGGATAAACCATCTGATTCAGTAAGTTTGTAACTGGGAGTTGCTGGAAGCTCTTGAGTACATACAAAGGAATAGACCTATATTTGCTGACGTTCTTACAGTATTTAAGTAGTTGCTACTCAGTACTCTTGGAGATAAGATACTTGGCTACAGGGACCTTTGGTGTGGTCCCAAATAGTCACTCTCATGTATTTCTCTGTGCTCTGACAATGAAAGCAGATGGGTTGTTTTCATTTATACTAGCAAGGATTGCATTCTGCTTGCAATATTGGAATTTTTCATTTTCCTCTTAAAATTATATTTTTCTCTATAAGTTCACTTCATCTGAGCCCTGGAAATGTTCCTGTTAGTTTGCCAAGAAGCCTAAATTGGCCTGACAATCTGTTTTATTCAGCAGGCAGCAGCTAGTCTAAAGAGCAGATTAGGATCAGCCTTTGCAAAATAAAGCATGGTGAGAAGTGCTCAGGATATTCCTCACTTTGTACAGCACAGCAAAACCTTATTGTGCTAACAGCCCCTGTGCTGAGAGCATAAGAATTGGGCAGTGCCTTCTCACTGCCTGGCCACCCAGACACAGGAGGACAGATATAAGCTCAAGGATGGTAACCTCCTCACTTAGCCTGTTCAGAGAGTTGTTCTAACTTGTTACACCAAGTAAGACCCTAATGTGTGCTTTCTGGGTTGTGCAGAAGTATTTGTTGTTTGTGTTAGTTCTGCCAGGGTTCATTGTACCAAGAGCAATGCATGGATACAGAGAAAGGCAGGCCCTAAGTCAGCGGCTTGCCATCTAAGTGGGCAAGAGATCCAGAAGACTTTTTCATAGCAGACACAGAGGGCATAGTTCATCTTAGTCAGCTAACAGCTAGGAGCTGATTCTCTGCCCTAAGCTTCCCCTTTAGTCAGCAGTGAGAGATCAGCACATCCAGAGGCCATCCATCCTGCCATAAGCCTGGTGACCAAGAGGCTAAGTAGCCTTCTGGAAGGGGTGGTCTCTCCCCATGGACTATATAGTGAGCCTAGGTAGAGCACCTAGCCTAGATTCCTATCTCTTTGATGGCTAAAGTGAGGCGAGATGAATTCTGGCCAGAAGAAATAATGCTGGAGTAACACAGGGGCTGGGGCAGAGCCCAGATCTTTGAGGCTGTGGTGTCCATTATTACATCACCAGTCTTTTGTGCAGCATGCATTTGGGAGCACTGCCAGGATACAAGTAACACATTTGTCTTATTGCCCAAAATATACTTTTTGAAACAAAAGGTCCCTTGTTTACTATGGGTCCATTTCACTCTAGCGTGGTGAGTTCTTTACAAAAAGGGCCCTAGCCTCTCCCTCACTTTTGTATCCCATTTCTGGAGTTTTCACCAGTGATTTATTTGGATGGTGTTTCTAATGCTAATGGTGTTTCTTTGGCATGAGGCAGTCTCTTCGGAACAAGGAAATATTGTCATTGTAATTTGCAATTCAGGATCTATGCTGCTTGGCTGGAATTAATTTTTATTCCCATCAGGAGGAGCTGTCTTTCTGTTTTTGTTTTTGTATAAATGAAATTGCTGGGTTTCTGGCTAGACTGACAGCCTGCAGTGCAGAGCTCAAAGAGACTGTGATGGGTGTTGGGCTTGTGTTCTGCCTTGCTGATGGGAGCTCCACAAACACAAACTCAGGTCTTAACAATCACCTCAGTTCATGTTCCAGAAGCAAGTGTGCCTCTGACAGCCTTCAGAGATGGCTTTTTATGTGCACCTCCATCTGTCAGTACATGAGGTGAGTAGGGAAAAGCTATCTGTATGGCAAATGTATTTTATTCTACTGTTTCTTTGCATGGAGTGGATGTAACTTGCCATTCACAAGGATGGATGAGGAGTATGGACTCACGCCCAACGCACTGGCAATCTGAGGTATCTGGCAAAGGTATCTACTCGGTTCTTTACAGTGCTGGGTCTGAAATGGGGCCTCATGTAGACAGAAGTAGACTGTGTAAAGATGCCTATACTACTCTATCTTTCTTGTGTAAAATTAGCATGAGCAATGCTAGTACAGGATCCTTATACTGATGTGATTGCATTCAAAGTAAGAGTTGTTATGACTCATGACTAAGATAAATTGATGTAAAATCTGGGCAAGATCTTTCACAGAGATGAGCTGGTATTTAATAGTTGTTCTGAGGCTCCCCGGTGCTGAGAAGTCATGGTTGAACATGGAGACCACTGGCCAGCTCTCACTGCACTCTCCTACAATGCAGTGACAGTTAAACATAGGGAGACTGGATCTATGTACTGGAAAATCTTGTATTTTCCCATTTCTCAAATGCACTGCCAGATGAACATGGACAGTCTTTTATTTGCTACCCTTCACTAATTGAGACTGATGGATGGGCATTGCAATAAGGATATTCCCAAATGAGACACACTCAGGTGCTTCAGAGGGAACGGACAGAGCAGAAAATGAGCCAAGTGGCTTTAATAGCAAGGTACTGCAGCTTCCTGCTCACCTCTGTGCTTCGTAGGCATTGCATGCTCTGCTGGAGGTCTCATTCATCAGCAGTTCTGCCACTCTTCAAGTCAATTGAATCTATCCATCCTCAGTGCTCCATGAGTACTTAACACTAAAGGATGAAGTACAGCTCCTCAAGGAGCTAGCTCCTCAGTAACACTCCAGAAAGGGTAGTGAAGACAAGATAGCAAGAGGAATGTCAAATAAGATTGGTATGGTCAAGTAACATGCTCCTCTTACCTTGTAGACAGCTTCTCAGCCAGGATCTGATCCTGCACAGGCAACTGAAAGGAAGATTCATTACTACACACTGTAATTGGTGATGAGTAGTTGCAGAATCAGGCATTTAAATTAGAAATCAGAATTAAAAAATGGCTAGTAGCAGAACTAGCACACATCTAGAGGGGAAATGTCATCCTGCAGGGACTGAGAGAGTATGTTTGGAGGTATGCTATTTTCCTCTCCCTCTTTTTGTGCAAGAAGCCTGGGCCCCCTCTGTCTAGAAAGCAAACAGTGAGAAAATAATTAGTAGAGAATTCCAAATCTATTATTCACTCAAACGATTTAATGAAAATTAAGATCAGTTCCATATTACACACCACTTAGATCCACACACAGCCTGTCCCAAGCCCCAAAGACTTCTGATAGTCCCAATACTTTGTTTTCTAGCAAATTATTTCTCTGCCAAGTATGAATTTGAGAGGCACAAGTAAGGAATAATAGAATTATAGAATGGTTTGGGTTGGAAGGGACTTTAAAGACCATCTAGTTCCAACCCCTCTGCCATGGTCAGGGACAACCTCCACTAAACCAGGTTTCCCAAAGCCCCATCCAGCCTGGCCTTGAACATTTCCAGGGATGGGTCATCCACAAGTTCTCTGGGCAACCTGTTCCAATGCCTCACCAACCTCACAGTGAAGAGTTTCTTTGTAATATCTAATCTAAACCTACCCTCTTCCAGTTTAAAACTGTTACCCCTCACTTGATCAGTAGACTCCCTGACAGACTTACATCCCGTCATTGCCCACCTTGTATCCATGTTTGGGATTGCCCTGAACCATATGGAGGACCTTGCACTTGGCCTTCCTGAACTTCATGAGGTTGACACAGGCCCACCTCTCAAGCCTGTCAAGGTCTCTCTGGATGGCATCCCTTCCCTCTAGCGCATCAACCACACCACACAGCTTGGTGTCATCAGCAAACTTGCTGAGGGTGCACTCCATCCCACTGTCCATGTCCCCAACAGAGATGTAAATAATACTGGTCCCAATACCAACCCCTGAGGGACACCACTCATCACTGGTCTTTACCTGAGCATTGAGTAGTTGACCGCAAGATGCAGTGTGACCATCCGGCTGATTCCTTACGCACCAAGTGGTCCACGCATCAAATCCATGTTTCTCCAATTTAGAGACAAGGATGTCATGTGGGACAGTGTCAAATACTTTGCACAAGTCCATGTAGGTGATGTCTGTTGCTCTTCCCTTATCCACCAATGCTGTAACCTTGTTGTAGAAGTCCATCAAGTTTGTCAGGCACAATTTGCCCTTAGTGAAGCCATGTTGACTGTTACCAAGTGTGTCTCTATTCTTCCTGTGTCATTGGTCCTTGATACCACCTTTCAGATGCTGCTTTTTCATGTATGAGTTTTGTCAGAAGCTCCTTATTCATCTACACAGGTCTCTTACCACTCTTGCTTGAATTGCTGTTACTTGGGATGGACCATTATTGAGTCTGGAGGAGGCAATCCTTGAAGATCAGCCAGCATTCCTGGACGCTGCTTTTCTTCAGGATTCTTCTAAGCAGGTGTCTGAACAGGCCAAAGTCTGGGGTTGTAAGCCTGCTGTAGGTCTTGTTTCTCTCTGTATTCTGAACTCTAACATTGGATGGGCACTGCAGCCAATGCTGNGTCCCATGGACTTGCGCAGATTCAGGTTCTGTATATGATCTCAAACCTGATCTTCTCCTATGGTGAGCAGTACTTCATTCTCCCAGTCCCCACCTTTGGATTCTGTGAATTGGGTGGTGTGACTAGCGCACTTACTGGTGAAGACTGAAGCAAAAAGGTTTTGAGTACCTTGGCCTTCTCCATGTTGGTTGTAGCCAGGTCTCCTGCTTCACTTACCAGGGGGGAAACAGTTTCTTTCATCTTCCTTTATTGTCCTATGTACACGAAGAAACCCTTCTTCTTATTTGTTATGTCCCTAGCCAAGTTCAGCTCCAGCTGTGCTTTGGCTTTCCTGATTCCCTCCCTGTACTCACAGGCCATATTTCTATAATTTCTCCAGGATGTATATCCCTACCTTCACTGCCTATGCATTTTGGTTTCATGTTTTAGTTTGGTTAAGAGGTCTTGACTTAGACAAGCTGGCCTCCTGCCTCCCCTGCCTGACTTCTTGCATGTCAGAATTGAGTGCTCTTGCACCCTAAAAAAAAATGTCTTCAAATACCTCCCAGCTCTTGTTTGCTTCTTTATCTATGATAGCAGTTTCCTAAGGGATCACAAGCACTAGGGCCCCAAACAGATGAAAGTTTGCATTTCTGAGGTGTAGGGTCCTGACTCTACTTCCTATACTCCTCGAGAATAGGAATTCTACCAGGGAATGATTGCTGCAGCGGAGGCTACCTCCAGGCTTGACCCCTATGATAAGTTCTTCCGTGCTAGTGAACAACAGGTCCAGCAGTGCCTCTCCTTTGGTTGGGCTCACTATCACCTAGGAAGTACTAAGAAGTTTCCTCAACACGCTTCAGTAGTTTCCTGGACTGCTTGCAGTTCGCTGTGCCATTTTTCCAGCAGATGTCTGGGTGGTTGAAGTCCCCTATCAGGATCAGGGCCTGCAAGCCCTCTTCTGATGGAAGAGGCCAAAGTGCCCCGTATTCAGGTTCTCCCAAGGGAAGAAAACTTATTAGGTACCCTGCACCCTGATGTTTTCTGAGAGCGAATCGTACCTCATGATGCTGTAGAGAGACATTGAATCATTAAAGTCTTGGCAAGCTGAGTCAGGGCAGATACTCTCTGACATACAGTGTAGGATCCTGAGTGTGTAAGCAAGATGCTTTTACCAGGCATCAGAAGGGACTTCTTGTATCACTGCAGAATTGTGCCCTGCCCTACCAAGTACCTTCTTTTCAGCTATGGACACTCTGTTGATTGAGGTAAGCTTGCAGAAAATGCAAATCTGGGAGCTGGATTAGGTATCAGGAAAACATTTCTTTCTGATCCTGATAGAAGAGCAATCAGAACATTGAAGCGTAAGTTGTGATCATCACTCTCCTAAGGCAAGCCTATAGGCGTTCTGAGCATGGGGAGTGCAATCTTCTTGGAGTCAAGAAGGAAAGTAATAGACAACAGGGCTGGATTCCCATCCTGCCTTCATGGGCTGGCTGGAGGATTTTTCTTAAAAGCTGGGTCAAAGCATATCTTTTAGAATGATTGTAAATTTTCTTGTCAAAACTCCATCTGATTGTGAGTCCTTCACCTCCCCTGCTATACTGTTCCAACTTTGAATTGGTCTGCCCCCTGGTGAATGATATCTCATTTCAAGGTTGAAATTATCTAACTTAAATTTTCAGCCATTGAAACTCATTATTGTCTTGACAGCGAGCTTAAAAAGCCTTTCCAGCCACTCCCTCCTCCATAGGTGTTATAAGTGCCCACATGCATTGATGAAGACGTGTCTCATTTTTCACCTCTTTAGGCTGAACTCACCAAGCCACACTCAAGATTTGTTTTCCATCTGCAATGTTATTTCAGTGAACTTTGTCTAACCTTTCTCCAGTGTACCCACATTCTTCTTGAGTGCAAATGCCATAACCAGGCATATTCACCTAGTCTCTCTCTTATGCATGCCACCCACTGCTCTGTCATCTTCAGGCTCTCTCAGCAAACATTTTATATCATTATGTAAATTGAACTAAAAATATTAACCAGTTCTCGACTAAAAACTAATGCTTGGGAATCTGCCCTGGAAACCATCTCTGTTCATTTCTCTTTCTGTTTACAGCTCTTCTTTAGGCTGTGGCAGTGAACCAGATTTAATCCACCTAGTATGTGCTCTGCTAATTCTATGTCATATAAGTTATTAAATCAAATATTATGATGTACTTAACTGAATGCCAAAGGAATACACAGATATATTCTTGTTAGCCCAATTATTTCATCAGGCATCCTGACAAGAAGGATGGCAGCTTTGACAAGACATTTACCCTCTCCATAGCACTGGGGGTCTAAGTAATAGGGGAGATAATTCAGCAGGACTGGGTTCCTCACACTGAAAGAATATCACTGCATACAGATAAGGTTAATTGATGTTAACTTCTTGTTAGAAGCTATAATATTTTATCTGATCTGGAAATGTACATAAATCCATCAAGTTTTCTGTGGGATTTCAGTGAAATTATGGAAATAACAACTTATGGAATCCAGCTCTCTGAAACTCAAAGATACATTAGAAAGTCATAGAGAACTGAAAAGGATTTCAGAAAATTATTAGTCCATCTCCATGCAAGATAATACTTTATTTAAAACCTTCACTTGATGAAGATTGCATGCAGTGTAATTCCTGACATAGTTGAGAGCCAAGTCCCATAGATGACAGGCAATCCTTGTGACAAGGACAGAAGTGTATGTTTGAGAAGGAGAACCCTAAAAGCCTAAAAACTGTGATTTAACAGTCTTGGCTGTGGGCTTAAAGAGAGTCAGTTTTAGAAATTGTGCCAGGTGTTTGTTTGTGGGTAATTGTCTTCTCTGCAGTGGTAGATTTAAAAGTTGTGATATAGCATGTGGAAGGTAGTCTGGACTGGATTTACATAACAAGCTGCTATTAAATTCAGTATTTTCTGGTGAATGACTGAAGAGCTTTAAAAGCACTAAGAGGATTGAATACTACCTAACAAATTCAGATCTCTGAACCAGCTCACAGGAAGTCACTTCCAGGCTTTGCAGATGTTCATATGTTTAAATTATGCTCCCAGAACAGGCAGAGAAGACTTCTGGGAGGGGAGTTCCTGCTAATCTTTCTCTAAGCTACATAAGTTTATTTTTATATTGAGAATAGAGATTGAAGACCTTGTCAGAGAGAGAGAAAAAGCAATTTAAATTGCTTAGATGAAACTCCTTGTCTTGTATAAGGCTGCGTGCACATGTGATTCATGTGAGGGGACTGTGCTGGAGAGGCTGCAGCTCCCCAGTCACATCATGGCCTGAGTGCTGGACTGGGTTCAGCAGTGAGCTTCAGCCTTTTGGGATCCCACAATAAAGCTGCTGAAGTTTTCTGAGTGCGATACCAGAAAAGGCTGAGAGAGATTCATGTGGCCCACACATCTCAAAGAGAAGTTCATATTGCAGTCTGGATTCAGTTTGCTGTGTGGCCTACATTTCTATAAAGCACTAAAATGCTATAACACATCCCAGTATGCCCATTCAGAGGCATGTGCCCAGCACTGATCTGAAGTTGATAAAATTAAATACGTCTTCAATGGTGAAAGACCCAGGAGGTTCACTCTGACTTTCTGGTAACAGGTTCGAGAACTGTGTTGTGCCACCATGGTGGCTGAGTATTTCCTTTTAGCTGTGAATGTATTGTTTATTGATGTTTTGGATATTTATACTGCAAGTTGAAAAACTGTCACCTTTTGCAAATGCTGGTGATGCCAGTTATTAATGGTAGTTGATATAATAGTGATATCTAACTATCAGTAGTGAATTTCTGTTGAGGAAAAAAAAAAAGAGATATACTGGCTTAGATGCCAGTGATTTTAATTGATTATATTTGTTATATCAGGTAGACTGAAGTCTCACTAAGTAATATGTGAACTTGCTGCTGTAAGGAAATATTACATTACAGAAAACAAGCATCAACAAAATAAGCACAGAGAAAAAATTAAAAGGGAATATGTAAGTCTTACTTGTGAATTGTGGAAGAACATTTGTATGGACACTGAGTACCCCCCACAATCAAAAAGAAAGACCCTGGAGGACATGGGCCTGTTCTGTATTAATTTATGAGTGCTGTTTCTGCTATGTGACTTTGTAATAGCTGTAAGGAGTTTTCCATGACTACATTGTATTAATTAAAAGAGGTTGCTGGGGGAAAAAAAGCAGGAAATAAAATGTAGCGATCAGATGCTTCTGAGGCAAGCATATCAAAAGTCATTAATAGCTAGGTATAATGCTAATCTATGTTTTCATACATGAAGAAGAAATAAACAGAAAATCACTGCTGATAAAATGTTTTGATGAGACAAATATCTGGGAGGTGGTAAGAAGTGGAACAATCAGATCAAAGAGCAATTTAGGTCCCTTTGTAGCAGAATACAAGGTACCAGTCTGCATTACAGTGTGCAAGCACATGTTCACAAGAATTCAAGCCGTGCAACCATACAGGAGGAGCCCTATCTTGAGGAGCAATGATTTTTTTTGCAAAAAGCTTGCAATGAAACCCCAGTGCTGTACTGCATCAGAGAACCTTGGCTCCGTAGAGAGGGAGGTTTGCAAAGGAACTGAGAGGCTCAAAGAGCCTTTTTTGCTTAGTGCTGGAATGACCACCCTGGAAAGGCATGCTCACCACTAGTGACATGCCAAGGAGAAGGGTGATAAACTGGGAAGGGCTCAAAAAAGAATGAAAGAATGATCTAAGAACAGGACTACTGACCTGGGAAACAAATTCAAGTAATTTGGTTTGTTCAGCTTGTCAAAGAAAATCTTATTGGGTAGTTGGTCTGTTAACTCCCTGCTTTGGGACAGCAGATCATATAACAAATAGATCTTTAATCTGCCAGACAGGTGATGTAACAAGATCAAAGAAGAGTTGGAGCTACATAAATTCAGGCCAGACAAAGTGTGGCTTTTTAATAGCAGATGGGTAATTGAGAACAATTTATTTTGACGTGTGGTAAATTCCCAACTTCTGGAAAATTTAAAATGTGGAAATCTTAAATATGTGATATTTGTCTCTAAGTTTTGATGTCTTGCAGCCATAATTTTTTTCATTTAAAACAAGATTTAGTGAGAAAATCTTATGTCGTTTATACCTTATATTCTTCAGGAGTCTGCTTTATTCACTCTTGTAACCTTTTTAGAGGCTGCTCTCTGCACTGTCTCATGTTGGAGTCTTTAAAGTTAATTTGCAAAACGTCTGTATCCTCTTCCATGGTCTGACAGTCTTTGAAAAACCTCCCTAGTGGAATTAGTGTTAGAAATTTAAGCCATCATACATCTGGTTTATTGAGATAACTAATTGTGGTCAATTAAATGTAATTACACTGAAAATTACAACACTGTAAAATCTATTTTCAAATATCAAATATCTTTTACCACACATACAGGCTCTGGGAGTGTAAAATTGACAGTACCTATTATACTGTCAACTCTGTTAGTAAATATAACCTAGTAAGTATAATACATTAAGTGAATCATATGAAAGATTAATTTCTATTGGTGACTTAATTACTTATTATAATTTTAATTCTGTAATCTTTGCCTAATTTTTCCTAGCCTTAACCTTTTAATTAATTTAATTTTAAATCAACTATCATCATCTTTTGCTGTAGCATTTTGTTAAGCATGAAATAGTAAAGAGCTCTGTTGTGTTTGGGGAAAAAGATGTATTAACAGATTTTATAGAGCCTGGGGATCAAAGGAGCTGCTCAACTATCCAGTTATGTCTCCAGTGCATTGCAGCCCATTAACTTCCACCCACTTACCTCTGTGTCTAGCTTAGTTTGTTTAGTGCATTTTTATCCACAGGAGACTAAACATTCATGTGCCATAGAGACTTACCTGTTTGAAAAAGCCAATTTGACACCTTCCCTTTCTCAGCTTTGTCCCTGGAAACAGCTATATTTAAGTTACTGTGGGAATTCTTTTTTTAGCATTTTCACAACAGAAATCAAGGAGGGATGGGCTAACTCTCTTTGTTATTGATGTCAAGGTGATGGTCTTGTAATGAGTATCTGCCACAAGACTTTTCACCCATCTACACTGAGAGACCCTTTGACTCAGCAGGAGAAGATGATCCACAGATACTGAGGACAGGCAAAACAGCTCTACACACTCTCTCTTAGACACATAGTTTTACACTCTCTTTTGTCTGATTCATCTTCCGAAATACAGATATTCTTATGCCCATGTTCTATTAGCCAAGCACTATTTGTTTGGGTTTGTATTTCCTGTTCCCACCAAATACTAAGGTTATGTTATCATCATAACTTGACTTTTCCATAGCAAAAGTCCTGGAATCAAGTCTACTTCTCACGCTCTAGTCTAAGTAGCAAAAATCTTGTCAGGGTCCTGAGTGCAGTAAAGGGTGCTAGTGACCCTGACCACCCTCAGCAGCATCACTGCTCAAGAGCAGTGGGACAAGCCCTTGCTGCCGAGGATGCTGCACTGCTGGCTGCGTTATCGTGCTTGGCTATCAGCTCCCCACCTCTTAGGGAGCAGCCAGTGATACCTGCAACCCACCCCAACATATATTATGTTTCCCTGCTAACCCAGTGTTTAGGTAGATAAATAGCAAAGTAAAGTCTGGGTAAAACACAAACCAACATTACTTAGCTGTAATGTATTTACTTATGCCAGATACTTAGTTATTTTTCCATATTAACTTGTACTTTAAAGGACTTGGTTTTCTTCTGCTTGCTTTACTTTTCATTGCTAAAACTTATGGATTATAAATCAGATTTCTTAATCTGAGTGCTTTGAGTTCTATCTGAGACATAACAGTAGCAAGGCTGAAGATCTGGCCTTGATTTAACTCTTTGCATTAGGACTTCAGGGATTAGGTTCACTAATATGGGTAGATTCACAAAGGATAGGAATTTTGTAAAATTCTTTTACCTGACAGTAATGCAGATTTATATGGCACCTTTTTTCCAGAGGAATTCCAGAGCCTCCATGCAAGGGAGGACTAAATTAATTGGTTTGTTTAGCCTCCATAGAACTCTGTAAGTATATCAGGGCTGATAAATGCCAAGGAGACATAAGAGTTCTTTAAGGCTAGTGCAGGCACATATATTAGTTTAAGGAAGAGTTTGGTATGCTATATTTTTGCTCTGGTTGCCTGCCAGGAAAAAGGTCTGGATCCAGTGACCTGAGGTCTTTCTATTTCCTCTGTTTCTCAGATGCAACTGGGGTTGTGAAATCAGCCACACAGATAAGGAATGCCGCTGACTCCATAAGTTTTATTTATTGCCAGTGCGTAGTTTACTGTGGTTAATCAGCTCAGCACTGTTAAAGCTCAAAAGTTTTAAAATCCTTGGTAAGAAGACAGAGCTATTGTTAATCTTTCATGACTATAGGAATGCAGCCTCTGTAGTGAAGTGTTGCTGTTGAAAAACTCCATGATCATACAAATAATTTGTACAGAAATCCAGTATGATTTTTTTAAAGTTAATTGTTGCAGGCTTAGACGTGAATGAGTGATCTACATTTTTCAGTTAAATTCAGTCTTTTCAAGCTAAGGAGGCACGTTAATGGTGAATCCCTGTGTGGAGTCTATAATTTGGCAAACAGTTCCTGGGGAATGACAGGGGGATTTTGTGTGTTCAGGGGGTTGCTATAGAAAAAATCCTTGTTTTTGTCCTGTGATGTGGAAGGTGCTGCAGGAATTCTTAATGAGCATGTTGCTGTGGGTCTGAGAACTAGTGAATATACCAGCTTGAAATAAATTCTGATGTCTTTCAGCCGTAATGCTTAAGTACCCTCAAACATGCTGCTCCAATCAGTTTGGGTTAGATTATCTTATATTGTGGTAACAGTTTTGTGTCTGTGCACTGAGATGAAATTATGTCTCCTCTAACTCAGATGGGGAAAAGATAAATCACTATATATGAGGTCTGCAGAGCTCATGATCAGACCTTCTGTACAGACATGATTAGCAGTGGTGTGGTTGTCAACACCACACTGGCCAGATGGGCTAGTTATCAACCCAACTTCCACTTTTGTTGCTTTATTTCTGAACTTAATTACTCCCACACCAAAGTGCTGGGCACTGTAGAAGAATCTATGCAGAGAATGTGAGTTATACAGCACTGCTGCATGAATCAGTGTGAGCAGTCTGCATGTCAGTTAAACCCTGGAGTTACATTATAGTGCAGTAAATTATCAACACGAACACATAGCATAAAGCATGCAAAACTTCCTCTATGTAATTTCTCTCTGTGACTTGATCTGCCACTTGCTACGCAGCATGCCATAGTCACCCTTAAAGGCAAGGCCATGTATGTAAATAATATTTTATAACAAACCACTATAGGAAAAATCTCTCTCTATTTGTGTCTAGTAACTTAACAAGTATGTTAACTACTAGTTGTTTCTTTTGATAGATGCCCTTAAAATAAAATAAGCTAGATTACTAAACTGATCTGTGGGACAGAATTTATGGAGACAGGGAGTGATGGAATATGTATGTCTTTGTCTATGATAAAAAAAAAATTATTTTAAATTGTTTTGGATACAACATAAGGATTTATGATGTCTTCAGCAGAAAGCTATTTGACATACAAAAGTGAGAAAACAGGAAGAGCTAGAAATGGAAAAGTTAATGCTAATAGGCATTGGGAGTTCATGTTTCAGGGAATAGCGAAAATTTCTTTGGTAGTTAGGAAATTTTTCCCTGAGGGTGGTATGGTATTGCCAAGTCCAATCATCCAGAGATCACAAAGCAGGCTCTCAAAATCATGAGATTATTACAAATAAGACTTGACTTCTTTTTATTTGTCTCCTGTGCTTTCAAGATGGAATCTGTTTGGTGTTTTAAAACTTACCTTTATTGCTGTGAGGGCTAGCAATGTGTTGTTCTGAGACAAAGCAGAAGCAGAACTTGTGTTTAAATAATGAAGCTGGGCTTGGAAGAAATACTCCTGCTGTTGCAAGACTTCTGATAAACTTGCAGGAATTGGCAGCCTTGTTGTGGCTCCTGTCTGTTAGGATGTACTGCGCAGCTCTCTCAGCAGTGTCCCTTCATGAAGGTAGCGGCAGTGGTTCCCAAGTAAGTGGACTTGTGTGATCTGAGAAGAATCCCAGTGAGTTTATGGCTGTACAGATCTGATGACTTGCAACTTTTGCCATTCAACAGGTCTTGTGAGACCGGCTCACAGCTCTACTCTGGTCCCTGGAATACAATAGGAAATTCTTGGTAAATCATGGGTCTGGTCCAGCTTTGCTAGTTTGATGCTCCTTGCTGTTTATTTGCTTCCTTTAAAGCATTTGGGTTTATCTATATTGATTAGATTGCTCTTCTGGCTGAACTATTTATGATTTTTTTTTAATGTAATTTTCCAAATTTGGATTCCCACTGAGAAGAGTTAATTAAGTTTTGCAAAGGAAAGTTTGAAATACATTTTCAGATTTGCAAAAGGGTTTTCAAGATTTCCAGCCAAACCCTAAGCCCCACTGGGATCTCCCATATTTTAAAAGCATCAGAGCTTAGTTTCTTCCTATATGCCTCTTGTACTGCAGGATTTCTGACAGCCTCTAATCCTTCCAGACTTCACAGCATGCTCTGAAAATTGCAATTTCCTTTTCTTCTTTGAAACAAATTCTTATCATTTCTTGCATATGGTATTACAGCTGACAGTATGTAGTCCCAGGCTGAATACTAAAACTGTAATGCTGTTTCTTCAGTTGTGCTACAGTATATAAATGACTTCAACTGGACTCTCAAGGTAGGTGCCACCAAAAGGAAATTTCAATTAATTTACAAATGACAATCAGTTGGGACCATGTTCTATGTTGACCACCAGCTGATTCACATTTTAACAAGCTATTGTTTTCCCAATTTGAATTATATTATTTCTTGAATTATCAGTTTTCTAAGCCTCACTGGGTGCCCTTTGCACTATTAATCATGCTTTTTTTTTCTTTTACTTAACACAGGTATTTACATAACTGCACAATTAGTTAAGAGAAAGGAGGGAATGTGACTTACAGCTGAACTGGAAAAAGAAATTGTTGTTAGTTTGGGCAAACAGCTGCAGAGCAGGAATTCTGAAAAACACATGTAATGACTGAGATAACTGGGCAATGAAAGATTACTGTCAGTTAGGATGATTAACACACCTTACTGGAATTTTCTGTGTTGGGTAAGAGAGGGCAATCAGGCAGTATCTAAAATGCCACTGCGCTGTATTCTGATTTCATGCCTACGCTTACCAGCATGTCTGGCTATGGAATTATATCTAATTTCTCTTCACATAAACAAGATCAGAATCAGCCCACTGTTTTCATTTGGAAGCTATTTGGTTTCTGCTTTCTGCATTACAACGTAAGGTTTTTTCTTGTTTGTTGGAAGAAACTGGAGATTAGCATATCTGTTTGATTTTAATCTTTGGCTATTGCAGTGTTGGTTTAGAATCATAGAATTGTTTAGGTTGAAAAAGACCTTTAAGATCATCAACTCCAACCATTAATTTAGCACTGCCAAGTCCACCACTAACCACATCCCTAGGCACCACATCTACATTGGTCTTAAATACCTCCAAGGATGGTGACTCCACCCCTTCCCTGGGCAGCCTGTTCCAGTGCTTGACAACCCTTTTGATGAAGAAGTTTTTCCTAACATCCAGTCTAAACCTCCCCTGGCAGAACTTGAGGCCATTTCCTCTTGTCCTATCACTTGTTTCTTGGGAGAAGAGACCAACTCCCACCTGGCTACAACCTCCTTTCAGGTAGTTGTAGAGAGCGATAAGGTCTCCCCTCAGCCTCCTCTTCTCCAGACTAAACAACCCCGGTTCCCTGAGACGCTCTTCATCAGACTTGTGCTCCAGACCCTTCACCAGGTTCATTGCCCTTCTCTGGACACGCTCCAGCACCTCAATGTCTTTCTTGTAGTGAGGAGCCCAGAACTGAACACAGAACTTGAGGTGCAGCCTCACCAGTGCTGAGTACAGGGTGACGATCACTGCCCTGGTCCTGCTGGCCACACTATGTCTGATACAAGCCAGGATGCCATTGGCCTTCTTGGCCACCTGGGCACCCTGCCGGCTCATATTCAGCTGACTGTCAACCAGCACCCCTAGGTCCTTTTCTGCCAGGCATCTCTCCAGCTACTGTTCTCTGAGCCTGTAGTGTTGCATGGGGTTGTTGTGATGACCCAAGTGCAGGACCCAGCGCTGAACCTTGTTGAAGCTCATACAGTTGGCCTTGGCCCATTGATCCAGCCTGTCCAGATCCTTCTGCAGAGTCTTCCTACCCTCCAGCAGATCAACACTCCCGCCCAACTTGGTGGCATCTGCCAAATTGCTGAGGATGCACTCAATCCTCTCTTTTCATACAAAAGTCAAAGTATAAAGTTAAAGAATGATATAAAATCAGGCTGGAGTGGGCCTCCAGGAATCATTTCCCTATATCAGGACAAGCTTAATTCTGCCTTATGTCTTCTTTCTGACAAATGTGTGGCACTTTTAAGACCAGAGTCTTAAAAAGGATGGGGGCTCTGATCTCCTCTTAAGCAGCTTGTCCCAGCATTGTCAGACTCATTGCCAAACTGACCCCAGATAGCTCAGTCAGCAGAGCATGGGACCCTTAATCCCAGGATCGTGGGTTTGAGCCCCACTTTGGGTAGAATTATTAATCAATTCTGGGAGATGTTGTCCAAAGTATGGGCATGATAGCAATGCCACGTACACATACCAGCTTACGGACAGCAATCAGGGAGTCTCGGTTGGTGTGATATTGCCCTGGTGCACCATTATGGTAGCGTTTGGCACCTGTTGCTCTTTGACCCTGAGCAAACCCCCCAACAGAAGGGTCCTCTGAGTACACTTAGCTGTTGGATCCCCCTGTCACTCCATATGGGTTCTGCCCCTTCATGGCTTGATGGCATTAGGGTACACTGTGCCCTGATGTCCACTAGAGCCTTATACTCCTTTGGGTCTGATGTGCCAGGCCATGGGATCCACACAGTCCAGTAAACCCGGTTGTCCCTCTCCCCAACCCCAGCTGCAGGCGCTGTCACTACCCCAACCCCAGCAACTGGCACTCACTTGCTGGAGAAAAATCTTGCAAGACTGCACCTGACACCCCTTGCCACAAGATTTGTAGCATCTCCAAACTTGAAATTCAGAAGTAAAGGAACAGAGCTTGTACTGGAAACCAGATGAGGGATTTCCCTCTTCAGCCAGGTGGGCAAGTAAGGACACATCCTTCCTGGAGGAGACTCTCTTTTCCTGTAGCTGTGCTGCTTTATGGCAGCAGGGACCTTTTAATTCCTTGTGCGGATGTGCGTACACAGGGCCTTGAAGCTCATCACAGACTATGCCCTACTGATGTCTCTCCCTTTGAAGAGAGACTCCTGCAAGGGAACACTTCCCCAAAATAGGGTTCTGTTGCATGAAAACATCCACAGAGAAGCATGCATGGATTAATGACCAGTTATTTATTTTGCTCCTTGTTGGGAGATTTTCCAAGGAAGCAGGGCTCATTCCCACCCCGAGCCTCATCCCCTATTTCAGTTGACAAAGAGAGGGATAAGAGAATACACAAAGGCTCTAAGGATGGTCCTGTGCTTTTGTGTACTGTGTAGAGATGGAGCAGAGCAAAACACCCAATGTATCCCTTGGAAACTATGTCAGGTCCTGTCAAGCAGCTGTTTACAGACTGAATCTGTGGGAATGCTGGCTTTGTACGGCCAGAGTTGCTGGTGAAGGCGTTTGGTGTGGTACCACATGTGTTAATGTTAGCTGGCATCACCTCTGTACTATAAATGTCCTTATTGGATAGTGGCACAGCATTAATTCTTGCATGTTTTCACGCTATTTTTACTTGCTTTTTCTAATCAAATATTTACAAACAATCCCGCAGTGCTCTCTGCTATCATGAGGTGCCTCTCTGAAGGAAACCATTAATTTTCTGCTGTCAGCTTTGGCTGATTAGATACTTTGTGGAGGAAGAACTGATATGAAAGCATAGAAATGAAAACAGCAATACTCCTGCCAAGCATTGTAGCCTGTTGCTACATGTTGCTTTTATTCATCATTTGGTTTTATTCATTTGTTTGACACGATGCTAGTGAGTGAATCTTATCAAAGAACTATACAGACTGTGAAGCAATGCTCAGGAGCACAGGGGCTTGCCTTTCTTCTGTCTTCTCTCTATACCTCTGCTCCCAACACCAGAGGTCAGCTTTCTACTGTTCATTTGAAGCCCTCTCTGCTCCAGCTATGGCATCTAGCTGTTACAAAATATAAAGAAACGAATGAGAAGATCCAACCCTCCTCCAGGCCAAACATGGCTTATAGGAAGGGTTAAAGCAGAAATACTTATGGGCTGGATGACCTGTTTGCAGTTTTCCCAGCAGAGCTAGTTTGTAGTTGCCCTTGCCTTTCAGCCTGGTGCTGCAGTTATCCATTTCTTGTTTAGACTGATTTCAGAGACCATGGATGTGAGGGCTACTCCACGGTGACCTAGGATTGCCTGCCTGTTTTAGTTACTTACCAGAGCTCCTTTCTGCCTTGACTGTGTGTCCTCCAGATCAGATCAGGCAATGCTGCTTCTATTCTTACTGGTGAAAAAGTCAAACCAAGGGACCCACAGAAGACAGCATGTATCCAGAGCTGCATTCATCTCAGATCCCACAGGGCAGTCCTAGAAACAAGGCTCTATTCCACTGATTCCTGTAGAGGGGCAGTGACTCTAAAGGCATTTTTTTCAGAGAGGTTATTTAACCTGGAATGCTGCTTCTCCAGACTTGTGCAATCACACCATGATTATGTTTTGGAGAGTCCTAACCATCCCCTGCTCCTGCAAAGACCAGGAAGCTTGCTAAGTCAGCTGTCTGCTCGCTAGTATCCACTCAGAGAACTGGGTCACTGGGCAGCTTTAAAGTCCTAGTCCTACTTAGATTTCATTTAAGAACTGCTAATGATATAGATTGAGTGTTACATGCATGCAATCTCACCGTTGGTACCCTAAGACTACAGTGCTATTTAAAATGGTTGGTTTTTCAGCCAGATCAGCAAGGACAAGGTCACTGGGGTTAGAACACAGAGGAAGAAGAAAAAACAGCAGAAAGAAAGGGAGCTCAGCATTTTTAGCAGCAGCCTGTGGTTAGATTTTTTTTGTGTCAGTCATGAAACTGGAATTGAAAGTATTCTGCTATCTTGATGTACACTCTGAGAAAGAAAACTTCTAGCTAAATCTAGAAGAGCAGTTGCAGAAGTATGTCTTAGGAGGTCTGACGTGGGATTCTATATGCATTCATGTACTAGAGAATAGCAGGAGCGAGGAGGTGCTACTTCTGCGTATGATGCTGGTGAGACTGGAATGTTGTATCCAGCTATTAACAGTTCAGTCTTCAAAATGGATGTTAAAATTGAAAACAGTTCATAGATGAGCCACAGTATGACTTATGTTTGGAAACTTTGCCTTACAGTGAAAAACAGCTCAACTTACCTTATTAAGGAGAAGTTTAAATAGTGTTTTGATTACTGTCCATTAGTTAGGGAAAGGAAGGAGATATCTTACAAAACTCTTTCATCTTACTTTTTCATCTAGGACAGAATCTAGCAACTGGAAGTAGAATTCAGAGAACTCAGAAAGCTGGAAATAAATTGAATTTTTAATGGTGAAAGTAATTAAGCATAGGAACAAATACAGGATTTATTCATCACAACGATCTCCTTTGTCCTTAGAATTTATAAATCTATGTTGGGCTCATTCCATCATTAATTCTAGCAATATGTAAGTTACTTCATAAGCTCCTGAAATTAGATAGCTTATCATTATTCCTAGGGCAAAATGGTACAAAGGAATTGTATAAGGCCTCATTAAAGACTTTTTCTTCAAAGACTTTTCTCTTCTGTCTTTTGTTCTGGAGATGAGTGAGCATCAACTTTCAACAGAGCAGATCAGTACAAACCTGAAGGAAATCTATCTAGTTTAATGTTTTCATTAGGGTTGAAACCTGTGAGACGTCAAAACTCTTCTTAGCTTACGTTTGGTTTTTTGCTGCTGCAAAACAAAATGACATATTTTTCAGTATAACATTTTTCTCTGCTGATCTCTACTTAGGGAACTCAATCACAGTTTTCAATTCTCCATTTCATGCTTGGTAATATTTGCTAGGCTGCCAACCTGTCAGAATATACACAGGAATATCTGGACGTTAACCTCCACTGACTTATATTATAGGCCACTTCGGGTCAAGATTCTATCAGCAATATGTTAAAAATTCTGATCATTGAAGAGTAAGTGTAGACCAAACTTCCAGTGTTTAGAAACTTGTAACACCAAAACAATGTAAAAACCCTCTGCATGTTCTGTGGTGCGGATTGGGGGTTTGTTTTGGTTTTGTTTTTTAAATTATTCTGAGTGCTGCATATGTTGTTGTCAGAGGTATCCCTTTGCTGTAATATATGTAAGAGGATAAAAGTGAGTTTTAGGATATTGTGGGATGAAGTCAGCTAGGGAAAGCATGAAAAAATACCCAGGGATCCTTAAATCTTTGTATCAGTGAGGAATCTAAGCAGTGAATCATGTAACTTGCTTTGAGTTGTGTCTTCAGCAGCTCCTCTACATTTCTTTTTTCCTGGCTATAAGATCAAGAGAATACAACTTTGCTGTATGAAGAACTTGAGGCTTATTCTGTGTGTAGGACTGGGTAATCTGGACATCCTTAATTTTTCAACATTATCACACTGGATTTAGATCATTGCTAAATTTTAGCAAGTGACTGCTGTTGGAAAGAGTCTCACCTGCCATAAAAGAAAGGCAGCAGGTATTGCTCCAAGAGCTATTGCTAACTTATTCAGCCCTGAGTTATTCTCATCAGATTCTTGCAGGTATAAGAGAGCTGACTGGGACTCATCGACATTCTGCAGCTGCTGGTGCCTGATGAAATGTTTTCCAGCACTGTGTAAGAGATCTTCATAGAGGGACAGTTGTATCAGCTTTTTTATTGTTTGGTGACTTCTTAAAAGAGAAGCCAGCACAGTAGATTCTCAAGATGCTGCTACTGTGGATGCCACATTGTGGATGCCAAGGATTTTGAAGTTTGGAGATGTTTGGTTCAGCCTTTCTTAGCACCTTGGTGCTGTATGTATGTTTTTTTCTTGGATTGTAACACGGTAGGTATTGGCTCTCTGAAGTGTCTGAGTGTTTTGCTGCATTCACTTTCCCAGGCAGTTTGTCTTCCCAGGGCCAGATGCAACCCCTTCATGCACAGGGGAGATGCCCAGGTGCACTCTCTTCCCCATCTCGGCTCACATAGGATAGGAGAGTGATCCCTGGAGCAGCACATACTTTCTAGATGCTATGCAATCCCAGGCTGGATCTGCTGCAGAGATGCTGAATGGAAGCCGGAGTGCCCAGCACAGCCTGGCTGGTGGGGACAGGAGATAATGGGGAGCTAAACTCCCCTTTAACTCCCACAGTGAATCTGTGGTGTTGACCAGACTTGTAGTTGGGTTTGGTTTACATAGTGGTTGGCTTCCCAGAGCTGTGAGTCTACAAAGTTGGTTGTCACTAGAGAAAGGTGGAAATTTCTTCTTATGTATATAGATGTGTGATGGGAGGGAACAACAAAAACAGAGCTGGACCCTTCTCAGTGGTATCAGGTGAAAGGGCAGAAGACAATGGATATGAACCAAAATTGTGAGCTGGCTTTATTTAAGACTAACAAATACAAAAGTTACTTTTTTCATTCAGTTTTGGTTTTGTGTTTTTTTAGAAAACTAATAGTTTTTGTCTGAAATCTACTTTTAGTAGCTCTTAAAAACCACTTATACTAACCACCAATCATACAGTTCACATATCTGCTTGAGATGCACAGTATTTCATGTACTAAAAATAGAAGCAAGCAAAAAAAGACCGAATTACTGTGAGAAGAACTGAACATGTGGTGTATTTTCCAGCCTTATACAAAGAGGAATGCTGAAAGATACTGTCCAGATTTAATGATCGGTAGCTGGCTGCACAGGGGAATGGGAAGAGGACCATTAGGGAGCTGGGAGATGCTTAACCACAAATTAATAAGGGCCTAGGCAGTATTCTAGAAAAAATATCACCATTTTAATGCCTTGTTTTTATACACTTCCTTAAGCATTTGATGCTAACTACTTCTGAAAATGGGATAGGGGCAGGTGTCTGAACTGTAATGGCCGCTCTTAATATATATTGTTTCTTGAAGTACATGCCTGTGCAAAATTGACTGCAGGTTGCCCTGTGTCTGTAACTACTGCTTCTTCACTCCTCAGTCAAATCTGGGTCTTCTGCCAAATGTCTTCAGAAAAATCCTCAGAGCTGCAGTATCATTTCTAACTGCCTCCTCCACGGTCTGAGCTGTACGTGTCCATCTCATCAGGCATCCGTCTGCTTTCAAGAGGCCACAGCACTATCATAAAACTCTAACATTCCTGTCTTTCAGTTGTGGAATACATAAGCATCTCCTGCAGTGTGTGCACCCCCCTCAGAGCTCTTCAGGTCAGGAATACTGAGATGCTGGTAGCCTCACTTGTTTGCAGTAACAGCAGGCTGGTGTGATAATCCAAAGGCAGCGCATTTATAGATGTCCATTTGTTGCATGATCCTGGGGATTTCTGAATGGTATGTGCCTCCTGGAAGCCCCCCACTTGGCCACTTGATGGCACTCTTAAATATTTAGTTGGTTGCAAATGCTATCGAGTATGCCAGTTTTTAAGAACAGGGTTAGAGGAAGTAGAGCCTCAGGTATTAAATAGTGAAACGCTATCAAGATTGCAGCTTAAGCTCACCAAAACAAGAATGGCAGGAGCGAGAGTTCAGCTGCTTGTGCCGACTGCTGCCAGATGTGTAATGGGAGGATTAGCACTTGTCCAGCTTCCCAGCTCCAGAGTGCTCCACAGAGAGAAGTGCTTCGTCCTGGGTCTTGGAGCCAGGAAGTGTCCTCCACTCCCTGGTTTCCGAGGTGCTATGGGAGTGAGTTATGCGAGATTGTTAGTCTGCCTAGCTGAGGGTCAAACATAAATGCATTCCTGAAAACAACAGAAGTGTTGCCTTTGACATTATCGATATATGAAACTTTTATAGCCCCCATCAGTCACCCTTTTCCTCCTTCATCTGTGATGTGCATCCTCAGAAGTGCTGTAAGAAGTACAGAGAAGAAAGGACTAAGACCACGTTAGCTGGTCTTGGCACAGCAGGGTCTGGAATACAAATCTCCCTGTTGCTGGTCTTGTACCTTTATCATACAAAATAAAGATATGGACTCTTTCTCCCTTTTATTTGAGTATCTTCAGAGTGTAAGTTAGTATTCATAACATGCAGGCACTTGCACAATTACTATTTGCACTGTAAAACCAAGCCCTTATGAATATCTTATTTAAAGGAGAAAATTTAAAAAAAGAATTGTAGTGCCTGCTAGACCTATAATGCAAACCCCTGTCTGATAATAATGAGAAAACTCTGGTTTTACCTACAGCATTGCAAACTCAGCCCAGTCACATATTCCTTCTCTTTTTGCAGTGCTCACCTGCTTGCCTTTATGTGAACCAGGGGAGAGCTGAGCTGCAAGCCAGATCATCCTGCTGTTTTCAGGAAGGCACTACATCTTTTCATCCCATTCTTCCCTGGTTTTGTCTGCCTCTGAGCCTTTGCTCTCACATGCAGTGACAAACAGTGCATTGTTCCAGGCATTTCCTAAATCTCTCAGTTTTGTTGGCCCAGTTGACTGCTGTCTCTCTTGTATTACTTTGCCAGACTGTATTTTAGAGTAAGATGCAAACATACCTGACAGCTTGTTTTCTTAAAGGCTGTTTGTATCTATCCATCCCTGTTTCTGAGGTGTGTATCTTGCCTCTGACGTGTGCGGAGTCCACAGCAGTTAGTAGGACTGCGACATGGCCTCAGGATATGTATAAATTACAGTGTGCCTTGTTGCCTGTCAATTTTGTATTTTCTGAAATGTCCAAAAGACTTAGTAGTTCTGTTTTTTTCCTTCTCCTATCCAAACTGAAAGTTCTGTGCTTCCTAAACAGAGCCCCGGCTAATAACATTAACTTAATCAGGAGTACCAGGAATTAGTCCAGCAGCTAGTGAAAGGTGTCAAGCAGAATGTTAAATTTGACATTCAAACATCTGAATCACCATAAACCAACATGATCAACAATTTGCCTCCACTGCACTGATGGACTTGCTCTGAACTTTCAGATCTTGCAGTTACAACACTGCTAACTAGAGGGTACATATTTCCCTGGGGTGGGAAAGTGCCCATGCTGACAGAGTTCAGCCCAGCACAGGTGATCTCAACAGAGGGGTTCAACTTCCACTGACAAATGTCAGAAAATAAACACTGGCAGAGTTATCGTCTGTGTCTCACAGGGGGTGCTGTCGGGATCTGTGGTGGCCCTGGAGCTAGGCATTGTTTTCATTGGTCCTCTGTATGGATGTATAAACTCACAGCAGATGAAATTTGTGACTGATGAAAAGGCAGGTGGAGTTGTAAATCATGCTGGGAGCAGGGCTGTCTTACAGAGTGATTAATCTTGTGGTAAACTGGAATTATTCAAACCAAATGCATTTTAATGCAGCCAAATATAACATTATACCTTTCTAAACAAAGAGGAGTGCTGTGTTTTTGAAGGCAGCAACTTTAAAAAAAAAAAAAAGGGCTTTTGTGGACAAGGAATATATTTGAGTTCCCCCTGTGAAAGCTTGGCAAGGAGGGTGAACCTGATCCTGGAGTGCAAACAGGGAGTGCTGAGTGGCAGCAGAGATACGATTTAAGCATTAGTGAGACTGATACTGGAATATTATGTTTGGTTCTGGAGCCAACATTTTTCAAAGCATGCAGAAGAACCATAGATAGTTCAGTAAAGAGTCCCAAGTTGATTCAAGAGTTGGACAAGATGCCTAAAGCTGGAGAGAGGACAATATCCAGTTGAAATTTGGACTGCAAGTGAATTTTGTCTGGCCCTAGCACAAGTCCTTGCCATGTGATGTCCTCCACATATCTGTGGAAAGTTTCTTAATACTCGACTCTTCACATCTGTGAGAGGCAGCTTTCTCTCTGCAGCTGTGAAAGCAGTGCCTGTGACTGGTGTGTGCAAAGCTCGTGTTGGGTCCCAGCTTTTTGCTGGGCAGGCCTCTCTGTGCAGTGCTGGTGAAAATAAATGGGATTTTTGAGTTCAGGCTATGAAGGTTATCAAAAGTATGCTGAAAGGTAACTAGTGTTCAATTTTAAAGTATCTTAATGAAGAGGGAG
The DNA here is from genome assembly GCA_013400195.1 of Aramus guarauna. Taxonomy (NCBI): domain Eukaryota; kingdom Metazoa; phylum Chordata; class Aves; order Gruiformes; family Aramidae; genus Aramus; species Aramus guarauna. Next base: position 40,526 of record VXBL01000621.1, read on the forward strand.
CACCAGATATGAAAGAAGTCCTTCATTCAATTGAGATAAGCATAATAAGAATTAACAGTGGGAAGCCAGATAAGTAAAATAAAGAATTAGGAGTAGCTTTTTAATCACTCAGAGCGACTAAACATGGAAACTAACTGCAAAATGAAACAGTGACTTCTCTGTCTTTTGAGATCTTCAAATGAAGTTATGCGTAAACTAGCTGAAAACAAGTTATTGGGCTCAAACCAGGATATACCAGTAACATTTGTGAGCTGTGAAACAGAGAGGCCAGGCTTTCTGGCCTTGAGCTACAAAGTAATAAATTCTCAAAACATTTTCTTTTCTGGGAAGGGACTGTTTTGAAAGTTCAGTGTTAGTCTTTTCCCTGCCCACAGGGAAACGTTGCCCATGGTTCACAGCCAGATCTGTAACGATCAGGGCTTGTAGCAACACAGCAATATACCCGATTACTTCTGGGCATTTTAGTGAATAGGAACAGAATGGGCATCAGTGAACCTGGTGTAAATTTCTCAGGGATCCAGGGATGGGGCCTCCTTGAGCAGAGCCCTGCGAAGTCTCAGTTCTGCGCCCTGTTCTTCCAGCTTGCTGTAGTGTCTTTGGCAGTCCCCTCCATTGCCCTTTCTCATTCCCTTGGCTGTAAAAAGGAGTGCTGCGGATACAGGCTTAAAGCACTCTGAAGTGCTATAAAACTTCTAGTTATTATTGTTAGTCCTCAAGAGCCTTTGAAAATACATTCATCACATGCCCAAACTCTCTGAGCTCCTTGGAAAGATTTGTTCTTTCCTGATTTTTCTGAACTGTTGGCATACAGTTAAGCTTGAAGCGCCAGCCATTTCCTTTCTTATAGCACACCCATTCCATGACCGCAGCAAAGTGTGGAGTTGGCAGAGCTATTTAAATAAGTCAGGAAAAAGTCTTGCTGAAGCAGCGCAAGCTTACCCAGCATGTTTCACAGTGGGTTAGATTAGCCTGTGCTCAGTGCCATGCTGCACAGGTTTTGCTCACTGATAGAAAAAAAAAAAAAGCATTAGGAATTCATTAATTTGTGACTTGCTCAGTCACCTGTCTGTGCCACGCAGGCTGTAGCACAGGTAAATTCTTAGGCTGTTCTCAGGGTTTTGTAGACCTGAATAATAATAATAATTTGCTTGGAGAGATTTACTGGCCTGCAGATAACCTTTTTTGTCCTCTACATGTTAAATATCTGAAAGGCAAGTAAACAGCTGAGCCATTTCTTTGGGTACCAAAATTTTTATCTTTGAAACTGATCTCTTCTCCCCAGAGGAGATCACATAACCAAGTGCAAATCACAGCCAGCCCCTTCCCTTGGCTTCTTGGAAATCCAAGCCTAAAGGATAGAGCCCCAGTCAGCAAGCTCATCAAAGCATGGGCATGTCTAGGAAAGGAGAGTAGATGTGCTTGTGCAGCTGTGATGCTCAGAAACAAGCAGCTGTTCACAACCATGCTTCTCCATCTTACTTCCTTTTTAAGATGAGCTCTTGGAGGAGAAAGGACAGATTTTTCAGCTGCAGTGGTTCCTTTTCACATGGTGATTTCTTGGTCTGTGGACTTGATTTATAGAAAGCCATGTATCACAGGATCTAGATGTAAGGCTGCAGTGTTTTGGGTTTTAAATCCTTCAAAGAAAGGTAATTTGCCAGTTTATCACACAAGAAACTGTAGCACTGGCTTCTTGTGTAGAACAAATCTCTACTTTGACCCGTGACCATGGAGGGTCCCCACACTGAGATTTACTATCTAAATGCAGGATTTACTCCAACTATTGTAGTTTCTAACATCAGGATACTGTTCTGTTGAGCATACTGGTTCAGCCACTAAGCACTTTGGAGAAAATGGAGGAAAACCATGCCTGTCTCATGGGATTTTTTGGTCAACCAAAACAGAAAGATGCAAATAAAAAAAAATATGTCCAAGAAACAAAAGATTTTGATCTGATATTGAACATTTACTGTTTCTTTTAAATTCAGCTAAGGAAAAATATAAATGAAAAATCTGTTAAATTAGGCACGTAGTAAGCATCAGAACAGAAGATTTAAATGTTTTTCAGATTTTTGTTTTGCATGAACTGTTTGGTGGTACCACAATGATATTCTGAGGTACTTGGCTACCACTAAATTGGTATTTTTCTGAAAAGGATTTGGGTTGAATCTGCCCAGCTTTAAATGCAAATGCAGATGAGTATTTTAAACAGTGGTAATAGTTGGTTTCAAACCTATTTCTTATTGCATGTGATGCTCACAGGCTCATTTCTCCAGATTGAGACCAGTAATCATGCTATCTGCATCTTTTGTTAGCAAAATTTGTCTTCCCACATACACTTGTTATGTCTCAGTGTCTGAAATTTAACCTCCACTCAGGTCAGCACTGAGGATCCTCATGACATGCAAACTTTTTCTCATTACAGCAAGGGTCCGTTCACTCTCCTCTTCTTGCTGTATCCTTCTGTAACAAAGAAGAACAATGACTGCTGGCACTGATTGTCAGAACAGCTGTCTAGTATCTCTTGTATCTCAGAAAAAGAGCTAGCTTGTACTTTGTGGGTATCTATGGGGCAGATACTCTGCTCTTCCAGTGCATGCTGGTGCATCCATGTGGAGCAGAGCAGCTGTCTCAGATCTGAAGCTGCTGCTTTCGCCTCAAGCAGTGGTGCAGCCATTGTCAGCTCTTGGGTCTGCACCCTCTGCTTTGCTGTGTGCTCTGTGATCTTCTAGCATTGTTTTGGTAAGCTACCTGCATCTTGAGAGACTACACAGGATTTGGTGCACACTGCAGTGCTCTGCTAGTTTTTACTGAAAACCGCAAAGCTTTCTCTTGAAAAAGCCATACTTTAAAGCTGTGCCACAGATATGCTGCTGTGGGTATGTGCTGTCCCTGCCATTCTGGAACATTGAATATCACTAATGAAATAAGCTCTTTTTTTCATTTATTAAAAAACATGATGTTATGTCACAGTTTAGTACTCTGGGTGAGAGTGCGCTGTTCACTGAAATGGATTTATATGCCTACTCTCAGAAAGTTATTGTTTTAGAGGGATTTATATACCATTCTTTGGTGTTAATTGTGGATTATTCTCATCACTTTGCCTTTCATCAGAAACAGGCTGTACTTTAGCAATTGTATTACCCAGACTTACGTGTAGTATTCACACATCTGTGATTTAATCCATATGTAAGATATTTCATAGCATAAAGGAGACAATGAGTAGGATTCAGCTCTTGTTTTAAGATAGGTTTAACAGTCAGTAGAGGGGTGGCCATTACGGTCAGTGGAGCCTCGAGAGTAAATCAGCAGTCCAAATGTAGGGAACTTCTTTAAGGTGAGTTTTCACTCAGTGAAGTGGATTGATTGATTTCTACTTATATGAGAGAGTTTAAACTCCAAGTGCACAGACAGACAGCCACACCACTGCATTTGGGTGTCTTAATCTGCAAACTGAACCTTGTGCTTCACTCTGTGACCTTGTTTTTCTGCTGCCAGGCTAACTTCCAGGTGGACCTGCTGAAGCTGCTGAGTTATTTTACCCAATAAAAGCCTGCTCCATCATCTCTAATTGAGGAGTGTGGCTGGCCTGTGACACTGCCAGATCAGTGGAGAGAGAAGCACCTTCAAAAAACAATTCAGATCTTTGGTCGCTGAATCAACCTCTGAAGGGGTGTCTCCTCTGCTGTCTGTGCAGGGAGCAGCTGTCTGAGGCCCCTCAGCTCAGTGCCAACAGATAGAAAATGAATGTGCACTGCAGACTTTTTGGAAATACACCTGCCTGGTCAGCACACTCCAGAACAAGTAAGAGTGTGAATCAGGTTGAATTCAAAGGCTAACCAATTTGACTTCATAGTCCATTCTGCTGTGAGTCACTCCTGGTAGGTCATCTTCACAGCCTTCCCAAGTGTTTTTTGCTCCTGAGGAGAGGGGGAATTCATCCTTATCATGGGTGGACCTCAACTTAATAAACTTAATAACAGTTCAATGACAATACTTGGCTAAGAGCTTATGCACCTAGGACAGAGTTTCTGCAGCTGGGATGGAGTAACACTGGGCACAAGCATAAAGTGGGAGAGGAGCAGCTGGAGAGCAGCCCTGCAGAAGGGATTTGGGAGTGTTGGTCAGCAGCAGGCTTAGTATGAGCCAGCAGTGTGGCCTGGCAGCCAAGAGGGCAAGCCCCATCCTGGGGCGCATCAAACACGGCAAAACCAGCCAGTCAAGAGAGGTGATTATCTCACTGTGTTCAGCATTGGTGTGGGCTCACCTTGAGTGCTGTGTGCAGTGCTGAGTCCCACCATTTAAGTAGCATGACAAGGTC
>VXBL01000621.1:44858-55717 GCA_013400195.1 Aramus guarauna
TATTCTATTCTATTCTATTCTATTCTATTCTATTCTATTCTATTCTATGCTACTCTACTCTACTCTACTCTACTCTACTCTACTCTACTCTACTCTATTCCATACTACTTCTCTTCTCTTCTCTTCTCTTCTCTTCTCTTCTCTTCTCTTCTCTTCTCTTCTCTTCTCTTCTCTTCTCTTCTCTTCACATTTCTATGAATGCAAAGGACAGGGCAAATGTCTGATGAAGAAAGCAAATTTGCTTCATTTTCAAGCAGAAGGATAGGAATAAGCTTCCTTCTCTTCCAAAAAAACATGTTAAAAATATTATTTAGCTTTAGACATATTTAAAAGTTATGCCAATATTGGAATCTTACCTTTCTGCAATATAAGGAAGCTGTTTCTCCTGCCTGGTCCCAAAGTACAGACACACCTGTGAAAATAGAATATTCCTACAATCCAAATGCAAAGCAGCAGTAATAGTTTTACTGATGTATGAGTTTCTTTACTGGTTCTTTGGATGTTCTCTATGTGGCCCTAATAAATTTAAGGTAAGCAATGTCTGTATCTGCATGCTGATTTGGGATCAGCTTGCCTCTAAGGAGGGCTCTCTGAAGTTAGTGTTATCACTGGGGTACACATTTACCGAGTCCTTATCCTGCAGGCTGGTCAAAATGTTAGGAAAGGTAGGAAGCACTTTTAAAAGATGACTGTTCTGGAAGTAGGACATATAGTGGGTACTTGAAGCACAGAAAGCAGTAAATTTGTTTCCTCTATAATGTGTGCCTGAGAGCATTTGACAGTAAGAAGTAGCTCTTGGACAGATGGTTAGAATACTCTCAGAGAGAGCATTGTTTTCATAGATTAGGAAAGCTCCTTCTTTGCTTCTGGAGAGCTTATCTACATCAATAGCTTTTCTTCCTCTTTAGAAGAATTTGGAAATTGTTTTTCAGATGAGCAAAAAAAACTGAGAATTGCAGAAACAGTCAGAATATGACTAAGAAAAAAATAAAAACCCACAAAAGAAAGATGGTCCTACTGAGAATAGGGAGAGCTAATTTCAGGCAGTGTACAGGAAAGGTGAAAGTAAATAGAAAAGAAATGGAAAGTTTTGGCAAAAAAAGAGCTTCTGTGCCAAGCAAGCAGGAGATTTTGGATGTAAGCAGAAAGTAAAGCTGTAGTGGCTTGTGCATTGTACAGTTATGTGTAATGGCAGTGGACATGATGCTTTACAGATACTTTAATGAAATCCTTTTCTTTGAAGCAGCATTGAAGGCTGTAATATCAAATATTGCCAATACAGAAATTGAAATAGCTCTTTCCTTGGTTCAGCCTGCATGTCTACAATGCTAATGAAATCCTATCACAAAGAAAAAAGTGTCCACAAGATTATGTTTTCCTCCACACTTTTCCTCCAAGGCTTCTCAAGTCTCTCTCCTACAAAAAATTACTGCCAAAACAGTAGTTTTTCTGCATAAGCACATTGTCCGCATGTCCTGGGGATGACATATCAATGGAGGAAAGGATGTTCATATGTAAGCACACCAACATGATCCTGTGACTGATGTCCTTCTCACATGACTTTGCGCTCGCATGGGTTTTAGGCATAGATGAGTGTTGCCAGATTGTATGACTCAATAGTAGAGGATCTTGGAAATTGATTTAACAGCAAAGCTCCTACTTGTTTAGATGACTTCATGAAGCAGGGCCAGGGCATGCTCCTGCTCTACACGATGAAGAACCCCTCCTTCCCAGAGTATGTCTTCAGCAGTGAGAGTGGCATCATGTGCCTGGACTTCCATAATGACCACCCCTACCTCGTGGCAGTGGGTTTCTATGACGGCAATGTAGCCATCTACAACCTGAAGAAGGCAACCTGCCAGCCCAGCTACAAGAGTAGTGCTAAGTCAGGAAAGCACACGGAGCCAGTGTGGCAGGTAAGGATGCTTTTCCTTTCCTCTAACTGGGCTTTTAATTGGGCTGAGTTTGGGCATAGCAGGGAAAAGTGCTGTATGGGGAAAGGTTTTGTTTTAATACCTGTGTTAGCGATTGACTATTAAGTTTTATTTCAAGCTAGTTTTGAAATATGCAGAAAGGCAAAGCAATTGCACGAATCCTTGGTCCTCAACAAAAACTAAACATGTGAGCAAAAGTTTGCTATAAACAATTATTTCTCCTTAGTTTTCATGATAATAAAAGACTTCTGTTTGGGGAGGAACTCATGTCCTCTGTATATACCAGCGTGCAATGCTGTTTATGTTCCAAATACAAAATCATAGGGCAGCAAGGGATTAGCAGTGTGTAAAACATGTATATCAGCCCTAAAAGAGAGTTATCTTGGGCACGGGAAACCCAGGGACAGCCACTTGTGGAATTGGCTGCCACTGGGATTCAAGACACACTACCTGGTAGTTGACTTTGAAGTATTCTGGTGAATTAGGAATTGTGACATGCAGGTAATGCTCTTAAAGTAGTGCCACTGGCATCTGTCACAAAGAGTCACCAGATGGATGATATTTTGAAAGACTGGAGTGAATATGCTGTTTCATCGCGCTAACTTTATAGTTATGTCTACAATGTAATCTGAGTTAAGACTGGAGCACTGGAAGGTATATGCACTTCTGATCTCATTTACAGCAGTAAAAGTATGGCAGCATATATTTCAACATGGTCTGTATGAGCTTGTTGAGGTGCAGGGGAGTGTATTTGGTTTGCTAGCCTGGGCTGCAGGTGTTACTGCCGTTAACTATTGCTGTCACCTGATTTAGGCTGCCTAATGTAGTCATAGCTCTAGGCGCACTTTCAATGTTCCTTGCACTTTGGCACATGCCGTGCATGGATTGTCCCCCAGCCATGGCTCCTTGTTACTGCATTTTCCAATAAAAGTCCAAGAAATCAAGAGATCCTGATGGGACTGCAGATGAATGTGGAATATGCCATCAGCAAGACTAGTGCTTCCGATAAACAGAGAGGTTATGCAAATGTAACATTTCAGAGAAGACCTGAATTTTGTATTTGCTGCTCGTCTGTCCAAAGCTTTTCCTCTAGCAAACATACTTAGCTCTTCCTACAGGTTAACATGGTACCCCAGCCATGGGTTGTTATCATAATATAATGTGTCAGGCGTGTGCACGCGTACACACACATGCAGAGAACTCCAAACTTCTCCCATTGTCATTTAGGCTTCTGGCAAAAAAGCCTGACAAAATAATAAGTCCCATGGGCAACTTTTCATGGCCTTGATGAAGGAGGTCAACAATTGTTACTGTGCACTACAGACACCAGAACTTCAGATCATTTGTGCCCCAGATGATAGTGGGAAGGACGAAGGACAAACATATGCTTAAGTGGTGTTTTAGTGACCTCATCTCTACAGACCAGAAGCTGGTATGTTCAGCAGAAGCAGCAGTCTGTGTGGGATTTTTAGAGGTAGGTTTATGTGTATCACTTGTCAGAAATGTGGCTCAGAGGTGAAAAAAAATCATTAAGCATTCTAGGGAGATAGCTCTGAAAAGGCGAGAAACTACCTCATGGATATGGATAGTAGTTCCTGCTTGTTTGCTTTATTTCTGAAGGCTGAGTGCTGAGAATCATTATTCTTAGTTTCTTCTGCAATAAAGTATCAATATTTTTAGTAAACATTACAGTTTTTTACCTTCTACAAAACTAGTGAGCAAGGGTAGTAATAATGTGATTGAACAGCAATTAGGAGAAGAGCTTGTTCCTCTGTTGGAAGGATCTGAACTGTAAGCATTTGTCAATATCAGCCAAAAGGTTTAGAACAGTTTTTCTGTTTGGTGGGAGGAAAAGGGGCATGAAGGACTGTCAGCTTGAGACACTGGTTTGTTATTCCTCATTCAGCGTTAAGTGGTTCTGGAAAGTGATCCCTTGTTTCTCATATTTAGTTCAAAGATGTTCTATTCTCCCCCACCAACACCCCAGCTAGTCTGAAGCCTGGTCTTTGTCTAGACCACCGTGTGCAGTCCTGACTTTTGTAGAGACTGCAAGCCCATGACTTTGAAGACCAATTAGAAAAGTAACAAAGTTCTTATGAACAATTAGGAGCCTTTGTTCTCTGGACTGCCTGGCTCCTTCCTTTTGAAACAATACAGCCCTTTCACAATGGAAGCAAAATGGGAAGTGAGTAAAGCAGTCTGACAGCTCTTTTTTTGTGCCATTTCATCTTCAGTGGCTTAGTAATATCTCAGTAAGTTTGCGTAAAACAAAGCTGATGTAATGTAGCCCATTATTAATAGAAAAACAGAATAATATAAATTTTCTAATTCTGTTACCTAAGAATGAATTTGTCTGCCTGATACTGCCCACCCCCCCCCTCCCCTCCCCCTATTTTTAAAAAGCATAGAAATGGCTTCTTATAGATTTGGCAGTTATCTTCCATGTAGTAAGTGCTACTGCATTGTAAATAATGGAAAATTCTGGCTTGTTTTAAATTACACATTTCTAATTCCTTACTACCTAGTGATTAAGATCTGAAGCTAGAAAGGAATAAACATATAGACTTGTGAATGTATGTGCATGCAGNCTCTGCCTTTGTCTGTGAACACTAGCCTAAAAGGAGTCAGCTCCTGGGAAACTGTGCCAAACTCGCCACGTTCTACTGAGCAAAAGCCTATGTCGGTTTAAGGTAAACCTCACTTTAATCAAAATAATGCTCAAAATAGTCAACAAAATAGTCACACTCATAATCTCCAGCATAATCTCCAGAGTATCTTGATACCCTGAGTGGGTCAATCCCAGGGCTTGGCTCTGGTTGTTAAAGAGGGTGGCCAAAGTGGGACAACTTGACTAGACTTTGGCATGCAGAGCCCACGAGAGTAGTCTCCTCTGGGGAGAAGTGACAGTCTGCTGGGAAGGGGCTCTCAGCAAAGAGCATCTTCCTCTGCCAGCCTTTGAGCTTTGTTCTTATGTTCTTTCTTTTCAAAAAAGATGATGATTAGGGTTTATTTACATCTTAGAAGAGTGCTTTTTTTCTTACCTTTCATTGCTGGGATATGCTAAATAATTTAGGTTTGAAGCATTTAGAAGATGGAGCAGTTCGGAAACAGGGATTGATATCTGAAACTATCTGCTGTGTTTATTTCTGCTGTTCAGTCTCCCTCCTAAAACACATCTTATTCAACAGATTTGTTTCTACTGTGTGCTTCTAGTTCACTTTTCGCATCAAACCAAAAGAACGTTATTTCTACTTGCTTCTGGGACTAGTACAGAGGTAATACTGTTGCAGAGCGTTGGAATTTTTTTTTTTTACTTGCTCACCATCAGAATTACTGATTAAATTCCCACTGCAGAATGTTGACCCTAAGATCTGCAAAGGCAACATTTCTTTCGGATGTGGTTAGAGCAAATGTCAGCTGTGGCAGGCTTGCCCATGTGCATAGCATGGTTTGGAATGGCTATGAAGAGATCACTGGTTAGAAAAGCAACTTGGTTCACTGTTAATTTACTGAAGCTAATCTGGCCTCCCTGAGGAGCTGATACTGTGGAGCTTAGATGGCATCCTGAAAGAATTATTTTCTGCCTTATATTCATGCATAGGAGGAGAAAGACTGGCCACTGCTTGCTAATTCTTCACCAAATACCATTCAGGTTAAATGTGATGCTCATGGTTAGGACAAAAAGGACAAGGCAGGACAGTAATAGTCTGCAAACTGCCAAAAGAAAGTAGAGGGAGTGTCAGCTTGCAGAATAGTTTCCCAGTAAAACTTGTGGAAGCCCTGTCTCAAATATAAACCAGATAAAACACACCTGACACTTGCTCACTGGAGTTTGCCCCATAATGATGTGATCCCTTCTCCATCTCTACTTTGTATGTTCTAATCTAAGTGTTTACATAAATCTGCAGTGAATCTCAGAAGTTCATGAAGCCACCCCAGACTCACCAAGGTCTTGTTTTGCTGATGGAAGTAAAAGAGTTCAGTTACAGAATCTCTTTAAAGTAAACACAACCTGCTGTTCTCCACCCCACTCCATGCTGCTGGGCACAGTTCCACAAAAAAAGACCTTTCCAGGAAGCTGATTGTATTCACTGCACTTAGGAGAAGAAAAAGCATTTTGTTGATAATCCACTGTCACACCAGCACATTGTTTTGTTTCTGATGACAGGCAGTCTCCTAAATCTGTCATCTGCAGTCAGACAAACAGATTTTGCAGCTTGCATTGCCTCTGAGATGTTACTGCTTCACATAATATTTTGTTCCTTTGGCTTCAGGCAAACAAAGAGTTTGATGCAAAGGAAATAAAAGAAAAAGAAAAGACAGAAGTTTGCTGTCAAGGTCAGAATGAAGATCAGCTGTCTTAGAACAGGCTCAATGCCCTTCCTGTTGCCTTCACTGCCAAGGAGCACAAAATAGGTGTTTTCTGGGGTAGTTTAGAGGAAAAAAACTCATTCAACTCTTTGAGGATATTGTTAGGGGATAAGTCTAGAGGAGAAACAGAAATCTGGAGAAGAAAGGAGAGCAACAGAGACCAGAAACCAAGAAGACTGGACCTGAGATAGGAATGAGGAACATCAGAATGTGAGCTGGCAAGTGGGAGAATGTAGTCTGAAGGGCTCATAGAGCAGACACCTCATGCTGAGGATCATTTAACACAAAACATCTAGAGTAATGCAAGCAAACTGCTTCTTTCATACTATGTCAGTGCAACATCTTCACAGAGGACCTTCCTCTCCAGCCCCAGCTTTCTACTACTTTTTTTTTTGCTACCAGCCCTGCCTTGCATACCTGGCACAGTGCAAACAGGGCAAAAAGTCTAATTAACCTTTGATGTCTCAGCAGTAAAGAAGGCCACTATATCCTCACCAGAGAGGTCACTTCAGTCATTCAGCACATGCACAGAAGTACAGAGGAGTGGGAAGAGCATTCGTGGGCCGGCAAGGCTGCATTTGGGTCCAGAGACCTCAATCTGTCAGAGGCTTCCTTGTTGGAGCAGTCCTTAGCTGCAGTCCTAAACTGAACACTGCGTCCAGTAACAGGCTGTTGCAGCAGTAGTTGTGCCAGAATGTCAAGGACCTGGTATTGCACTCCTCACTGCAGCACTGTGAGGCATTTAATGGCCGACAAATATCTGTCGTGTTTGCTCCCTTGTCCTCTCCTGGAGGGTAGCGTGGACAGTGCTTGAGAAGGATTGCCATATGCTTGCTGTAGAAAACAGGGTCTGGTTGTCCTTAGTCACTGGGAGAGCTCACTGCAGAGTCTCAGTCATGCTGGAGGAAATCCTCTCTCCCACAGAGTCAAGTTTCACTATTTTTTGGAAAAGCTCTGCTGAGCCACAAATTCACCCGGAAGCTTTGGGATCATTTAGGCATGGTGGAGGCAGCAGAAAGTGCAAGACCCTGCTGTGGCAGAAATGCTAGATAAAATCTTTTGGAGCATGCTTGCACCCTTGTTCAAAACCTTTTGGACACTCTATGAGCCACTTTAAGGTTAGGCAAGGTAAGTGTTCGAATGCTTCTTCCTAAGCATCTTTGACAATAAGGAACAAAATCTCTGATCTTTTAACTTCGATATTGTATTTTTTGAGATGATATCAGGCTGTACCTTCTGGAAATTCAGTTTCTGTAGCTGATTATTTTTAAATTGTGCCTTGGGTATGGATTCTTGTGGGTTAGAAATTCTCTTGCGAAGCATCCCTTGCAGATCACTTAAGGTTTGTCTGAAAAGGAGCTTTTTCTGCTTTCATGCCGCTTTTCCTTCTGTACTTCATACAGATGCTGAACTTACTTTCTGCCTTCTGCTCTCACTGCTGCTTGCAAAATAGATTCTCCTCTAGTGCTCTATTGTTCTTCTCCCTCCTCTTCCTTTTACTTAAGATCCAAAGCGTCTTATTGTGGGTTTTCAGGTTGTTTATTTCTTTTCTGGTGTCTGCAAGCAAAGTAAAAAGTAATTTTCTTTGCCTGTTACTTGTACTGGTGCTAGTTTGTGGAGAAAACTTCACTTATAAAATTTAAGAGTCCCTGAAGGCCCTGGGATGTTGGAAAATGTTAGCCTGAGGTTTAAAAGGGCAGAGAAGTTGTAATGCATTTATTTAGTTGCTTGGATCTTTAAATCCTGTTCTACTGCTTTGTAGCAGTCACAAAAGTTAACTAAATATTTAATAGGAATCAGGAAACTATGTTGGATCTTAGTGATAAAATGTATTTCTTTGCTGGCTTATGAAATGTGACTGCTGATTGCTGGATCTTCAGAATAAGTGTAGAAAGCATATGGACCAGATGAGTCTTAATGGCAGTGATGCAGCCTGTGAAACAATGCAGTGCTTCTCTGAAGAGGATGAAATAGAGAGAAGAAAGTGGTAAGGGCAGAGCTAGAGGCAAGCTGGGCAGGGACCGTGCAAGCAAGGTTGTACAGATCCATAGCAAGATGAGGGGAGCCGGGACTGGCCATAGCTCTCACACTTCTCCCACGCCTGGTGCCATGGTGAGCTGCCACAGCTCGGTGTGGTACCTGGGACCCTCAGCATTGGCAGACCCTGGGCCTGTCTCTCCCTGTCCCTGCTGCAAGCCTGCTCTATCCTGTGATGATGGGAACCTTCTGTCAGGCACATTACAGATGCTGTCTCTGATTTAGCAGCATCAGACAGCTTGGGGGTTTGGATGCGAGCCTGCCTGCCGTGCACGTCTGCTTTCCCTGCGCACAGAGCGGAGAACTTCATATTTTGTCTGTAAATTGGAAATCTTGTTCAATGAGCACAGAAAGAATTGAAACCAAGAGCTGTGAATTGCAATTGGTTAAATACCCCTGAGCTTTGCTGGCCTCTGGCACCCATCGCTCGGCTGCATGCTGTGTCTGACATGGAACACGGCCACTGATGGGACAAACAGGTGAAACTCTAATGTCTGGTTCCTTGCTCCTCAGCTGTTAACATACTAGCCTAATAAATACAGTGGGAAGTGCTGTGAGGGGAATAAGCAAACACATTCCTGGTGAAATGCTGTACAAAGCAGAGCATCCGAATCCCAGCAGGAAGAAAACAAACTGAAAGTAAGACCAGCCTTATCCAGTGCTATTTATAACTGACTTCTGCTTCCTCCAGATAAATCGGAGTCTCTGAAGCATGAGTGATGCACAAGCCTTGGGCTGGCCCTTTGCCCTGCAACAGTGGTGCTCACATGGCCATGCTCTCTGCTCAGCTCAGTGTTGACTCCCTCCCTGAATTGCTGAATGTGCTTTTTGGTAGGAGAGGTTTTGCTACCCTTTTTCTGCACCCCAAATTTATGGATGATGTGTGAACACACTGATGTGATGGTCCTGATTCTTTACTCCTGTCTGCTGATTTTGCACCCTTGAGTTCATTGACACTCAAAAGATAGTGCCTGGGACTGTGAGTCCCAGGAAGATGCCATCAAGGTAAAGGGCACTTGATCTAGCTGTGGGAGAGAAGTGATTTTCAGAAGAGGAGTGTTTATAGGGCTAAAAATTATGTGATCGTTTATTTTACAGTGTGTCTTCATTGCTGGTGAACACATCTAACTGTTTTCCCTTGGTTATCAAGAAGCTTTCATGGACTTTGCAGGAGAAAACTCCAGGAATGCTTGTAGTAAAACTTGCAAGTAGCCATATGCTGCTAGAATGAGAGAAGCCATTTGCAATTTTTTTAGATAGCAAGTTCCTGCTATTGCCTGTAGCAGGAGTAACCATCTACCACTGGATAAGCATGGTATTTGCAGGTAGCCATGGATAAAGCCATCAGCCAGCCTCATGCCCATGACGCAGGTGACTGACAGCCTGCGGGCAAGGGCTGCTCCAGGAGAACCCAGGCATTGCTGTGCTGTGTCATCTCTTTCGATATGTTTTAAGATGCTTTTGGTTATCATAGCAATATGCTGAAGAATTCTTCCTCCTGCATCCTTGTGAGGTGAGATACGGTCCTGCCAAGCTGGCTGCCTTGGCTGCTACCTAATTTCTTTGTAGATGAAGCAGCTGCCTTCATTCCAGTACCTGTCTTATCAAGCCTGTCAGCCACCCTGACCTTCCTAACTGGCACGTTTATTATCAGGAAAGCTGTGTTACACAAAAGGACAGTGGGTAGAGTCAGGAGACATCTGAGTAAATCCCTACTTCTACTTCAGATAGGATGGCAGGGTATACCTTAGGTCAGAGTTGCGCATTGAACATGTAAGAGAAATGAAGGAGGCTCAAACTGACTGGAAGGCATTGGGATCTTTGAACATTTTGACATTCATCAGCTCTCTAAACCATTTCCTCTCTAATGCAAATAGTACAGCCAAGTATTTATATATTACTGGCTCACCTTTAGGAAAAGTTAGTCCATGCAGACCTTATCTCTTTAATGGCTTCAGTCTTGGAGGCAAGTTTACTTCCCGAGCACATTGAGAGGATCCAGTATGTCTTGTTGGATGATTTTACAGTAAAACATCAATGAATTTTTCTGAAAAGGACAGAATAGCACAGGGAACCTTCCTTCACTTAGCAGCTCCCTTATCTGCAGATTACTGTCATAGCTGAAACATTTGCATTTAGAAGAAAACACAGATTTTAAGAAAGGAACATTTTTCAATGAATTTAAGTTTTTATATAGAATCATAGAATCATCTAGGTTGGAAAAGACCTTTAAGATCATCAAGTCCAACCGCTAACCTAACCTTGCTATCCCACCACTAAACCATGTCCTTAAGCACCTCATCTATCCTTCTTTTAAATACCTCCAGGGACGGGGACTCAACCACCTCCCTGGGCAGCCCATTCCAGAGCCTGACAACCCTTTCTGTGAAGAAGTTTTTCCTAATGTCTAACCTAAATCTGCCCTGGCGCAACTTTAGACCATTCCCCCTGGTCCTATCGCTTGTTACCAGGGAGAAGAGGCCGACCCCCACCTCACTACAACCTCCTTTCAGGTAG
>VXBL01000621.1:55887-128405 GCA_013400195.1 Aramus guarauna
CTGCAAATTTACTGAGGGCACACTTGAGCCCCTCGTCCAGGTCATTGATAAAGATATTAAACAAGACCGGCCCTAGCACTGAGCCCTGGGGGACACCGCTTGTGACTGGCCGCCAACTGGATTTAGCTCCATTCACCACCAAATATGTAAATCAAAGTAATTTTTATTTATATCTCTCCATCAGCTTTTACTCACACTCAAAAGACTTATCTGTTGTACAAAGCAGTCTCATCTGTTGCCGAGATTAAAGCAGTCACAGCGTGGTTGAACATGACATGCAGTAAACTCTTGAGAGGTGAGACCGAATTTAAAATCGGATGGAACCTTCCTTTCTGAAACTGGGGAACTGTTCAAGAATCACAGAAATGAGAACTGGCAGAGGCCTTGAGAATGTCCTCTTCTTCCCATCATGCCATCACAGATGTTGTGTTATCATTCCTGAAGTGGTTTCTTCAAAATGAGATTGAGCAGTCTAGCTGTCTTTACCAGTACTGACAGGTCATTACCTGCTATGTCTTACATGGTACACACCTTTTAATGCATGTGAAAAGAATTTCTGTAATTCCCCCACCCCTCCAGCAGTGTCACTTTACTGATTCCTGCACCAGTCTCTGATCCGTTTCTGCACTGCTGTCACTTAGCCAGAAAATCCCTAATTTCTACATGTTTACATGCCTTCTTCTTCCTGTCTGTGTCCCTCTGCTCTTGTCTTTATCACATTTCACCTTATTGTTTTCAGTCTAGGTCTCCAGTTTGTCAGGATAACTTTGAGTCCTGATCCTAACAGGATCCTCTAAACTGTGTCATCTGCAAATATTCTGCGTATTTTGCAATCCACTGTGCAACTTACTAATGAAAATACTGAATGGAACTGGACCCAGGACAGTCCCTTGTGAGAACCATCTCGAGATGTTCTCCCAAGTGTTCAGGAAATCACTGATTATAACTCAAAAATTAATTTTCAATCACTCATCCACTTCACAGTAATTCCATCTAGACCTCCGTTTCTTAGCTTGCTTCTGAAAACATCACAGTGAGTAAGCCAAAAGCCTTACAAAATTAAAGGTAAATCACATCTACTCCTTCCCTCTGATCCTTTAGACCCATTACCCTGCCAAGGAAGGAAATAAATTTTGTTCGACAAGACCTTTACTTGACAAGCCCATATTCACTGTCCCTCCCTTATCTTCTTATCCTGTACATACATATGGATGACTTAATACTTTGTTCCATCTCTGAAAGTTCAGTGTTCGACTGACTGGTCCACAGTCCTTTAACCTATCCTTCAAGACACATCTTGTTTTGGGTTTCCCAGGGGCATTTTTGCCCTGTTCCATTCCTACAGGACCTCTCCTGTCTTCTAGTTTTCATGGATAATTGCTCATGATTTAGAGATTGCTTCAGCTGCTACCTTAAGCACCCTAGGTTGAATTTCATCAGGCCTTGCAGAGTTGGCTATATCTGTCTTATCTCAGCATTCTAGCCTGTGCTCCTTAAAGTTAATTTTGTTAAAGGTCTACTTACAATTTATCTTTTTATATGGCACTGGAACAAGAAAGGCCTTAATACTTCTTTACCTGTCGTTTGTCGTGGGACCTGCCTTCCTCTTTGTAAACAATAAATGGGGTCTAAGAGACAGAGACTCAGATGAACCTTTGTGGGATATCTGATTTTGGGTCCACACAGGTACCAGCCTCCTGGCCTGAAAAGTCACTTTCCCCTCAAAAGAAAGTCTCAAACTTCTTCCCCATACAGATGTCTCAGTCAGCAGCAGAAAGGTGTTATTGTCCGCAACTTATGAGGATTGCTTTTCTCCATGAAGTTTCTGGATGTGCAAAGACTCCTGAGTGTGACAGTGGCAGCCCAGCTCTCCCCACATGGCAGGTCTGATTCTTCCTCTCCAGGGTGCCGCTCCTCTTTAGTTGCAGCTGGATTCATCCTTTCACTGTGCTTTTACCAGGGATGTGGATTGGGACAGGGATTAGGATTTCACACCAGGGTTTCACAGAACGAAATCAAGGACTAATGTCTTGTGTGACAATGTTGACCAAAACTCTTTTCTTTACGTTTTGGGGGTTTTTGGTTTTTTTGGTTTTTGAGATCTTTCATTCTTGCTAGATGTTCCACAGCAGAAATTCTGTCTGCTTCCCAGTGTAATAGACAGAAATGGTAAAAATCCCTAATACAAAACAGCAATCTCTTTTGTGGATCATGCACCACAGGGCAGGAGCCCTTTATGCTGTACCCTGCCATCCTAGCTCCAAGACGGGCATGCTGGTCACCCCATGGTTCTGCTCCCCCTCACTGAGGGACCAAGTGGGGCTTACCATGGCTCCCCCCTGCCTGCCTGGGTTTACCTTTGGCAGGAAGCCCAGACACACACACAGCCAGGGCATGGCCAAATCTTCTCTTGCCACAGTGGTATCATATGGCCAAAGTGCAATCAGGACCCAGGAGCTCCTTCTCCCCCAAGTATAGACTTAGCCAGAGAGGCTGACTGGGCTGCTTTGACCTAAATCGTGGAGTAAGCAGTCTGTGTTCAGTTATCACAGCTCTTTAAAATCTTCATTATTGCCTCGAGTCAAAGTGAGTCATCGGGATTTAGGTCACTCTTTGCATTTATCCCAACTAACCATGGTAAGGCATGAAGCTTTCTGTCTTCCTTCCTCCCACCCCCACACAGGACAACTTGTACTGCTGTCCAAGTTAGCACTGGGGACGGCAGACACTGCCCTGCTCCTCACCTCTGAAACTTGCTCTGCATAAAGACTGATGCTGTAATTACTTTGCATGTGAGTGAAGTAGCCTGTGCTTTCCGGCTGATCGAGTGAATAATTTTTGGGATCTCTTGTGACTGATTGCAGCAGAACAACCTTGCTTTTTATGTGTATTCCTCCAGGTGCCTGGCCTTGGCTTCACTTCTGGTTGCTGGCTGAGGATCCTCAGCGAGGCAGCAAGGCCCACTTATGGTACCAGGCTGGGGTGCGTGATAAGCAGCAAACAGCGTACAGCTGGCAATGTCCTTGATGGAAGGCATTTGGGGACTTTGTTGTAGAAGCACTACTTTGTCTCAGCAGTAAGGAGGGACAAACTATTTGCTCCAGCAAAACAGAAAGTTGATGGACTCTCAATCAGCTGACTGTCTTAGGAGGCTTTCACTGCAGTAAGTCCCTTGGGAAAACGGCAGAGGCAAGTGACACAGGGAGGGGAATAAAAAAAATGGCAATTTGTCATTGGCAGGAGAAGAATGTGAAAAATCTCTTCTCTGCTGGTAATGACTTGATGTTTCTGGATGCCATTCTGCTGCAAGTCACTGGCAGGAACCAACAAGAAACACATTTGAAGGTGACAGAGGGAAGAAATGAGAACTGCTTCTTAGCTCAACTCAGAGACTGCTTTAGAGGAGTCCAGGAGAATATTCACACCAGAGCACAGGAGAGATCAGCCTGGCTCCAGAAGATGTGACCTATGGAGTAATTTGTCATAGATCAGCACTTCAGCATGAGCCCTCAGCATGATGCTGAGGCAGACCAAAAAACAGGAGAGCAGCAAAATGGAGAAGGTATCCTCTACACAGACAAAAGGTGCCCACTGTTGGACTAACATGTCCAGGTTTGGATGGGTACTCCTGGCTGGCATTTGGTCTGTCTGCCTCTGCGAGCATCCACACTGTGTTCATCTGTCAGCTGGTGACCTGGGCCATTGTGGGATTGATGCAGCCAAACTGCATCCACGAGAGCTTTTAACCTTGCTGAATCACAGCATGTATTCAGTTCTTCTACCTTGAGAGAGCCCCAGAGCTCTGCTGGCGCTTTGCTTTGGCCCAGGCTTGTGCATAAAGACACTGGGGAAATGGGGTTTTGACAGTGGGCTTGTCTGTGCTTTGCTGCCAGGGTAGGCACAGCTAGAGAGAGCTGAGGACTGATTCCCTCGCCCTGTTTGCATGCTTGCTCAAGGAGCAGATGTTTGCCAGTGGGAAGCCTTGAGTAAAAGTCTTCAGCCAGTGTGAGTGTAAGGAGAAATGCCCCGATCTCCTTGTTTGGCTCTGTGTGCCCAAGGTTTGGGGAAAACAGGGTGGCTGGGAGAGCTCAGGCAGGCTGGGAGGCACTTGTGCTCCTGTGTTGCACAGCTGGGCTCCTGCAAGAGACCAGGGCTCTGTTCAGCTCTGGAGCCAGATGGGTGAACTCCCTGAGCTGCTGAGCTGGGCAGGATGGCAAGCTCTCCGAGAGGGGCCCATACGGCTGCATGTAGAGCTCAGCAGTGAATTACAAAGGAACTCTTGAAGCACAGAAACAAGAACCTGTGTCTAAAGCTGAGTATTAGAGAAAAAACAAAAAAGCAAATTAATATAGAGAAAGTAAATGTACAAAATGAGCTGTGATTATCCTGGGTAATAAAAGGGAAGGGGAAAATGTTTGGGAAGCATATTAGAAGTCAAAGGAATGAAGAATATAGGCTCATTACTAATGTAAGCTTTCAGCTACTACTAAGTGGTATGGAGAAGGATGAAAAATTTGATGCTTTATTGTTTAATCTTACAATAAGTGTCTGAGACTGGCTGCTTAGTATGATTAATGTAATAAGAGGATGAAAGCACAGGTCAGAATAGGGAAAGAGCAAGTTAAAGAATATTTAGATGAGACGGGTTGTTGCTCATCAGCAATATGAGCTTAAACATACCCTGGAGTACTTCAAGAACTATCCAGAGCAATTTCAGACCATTAACAAGCATTTTAGGGAATGTTTTTGGCTACATCCTTCCTGTATTTTAAGCAGAGGCTGGTGTTTATGAGCAAACTCATTTACAGCATCCAAGCTGATTGAGTACCTGACTGAGAGGCAGGGTTATGGTTTGTGCTGGGGCATGGATGAAGGGAAGCATCAGTCTGTGCTTTGCTTATGGACTCTCACACATTCATGTGTCTGTGATGTGGGCAAACTGGAATATGATACATATAAAGTCTGATGCCATCAATCCCAAAACACTTCTCAGTGATGCTGTACAGCCAATGTTTGGCAAAAGATGTTTCTGCAGGTGCTTTCCTCAAAGGGACTGTCCTCATATGCAGGAAGGACAGTGGCATGGACAGGTTACCAGAGCCCAGATACCAGTGTCTGGACAGTTCAGCGGGATAGAGGCATCCTAAGCCAGCCACAGGCACTCGCAAAGTGTGGGTGATAGCACTGCTGTGCATCAGACTGCACTCTGGCCTGTAGGACAAGCATGGCCATGAAGAGGAGGAAAGGTCTCGAAGGGCTGGAAGATGTGAAAAAAATATCTGGAAGAAAATGGTAGCATTGGACCCAGGGAATTACTGACCAGCCAGACCAATTTCAATGACTGGAAAAACACTGGAACAAATGGCAAAACCATTTGTAAATGTCTAGATAATAAGGTGATTCAGAGAAGCTGACATGGATTTGTCCAGAATAAATTGTCAAGTCAGTATAATTTCTTTTCTTTCTTTTGTTTCACAGAAATGGCCCTCCTGAAGAAGGGGGAGGCAGTCAAGGTTATCACCTCTATCCATCTTGACTTGACTAAAGCTTTTGATCCAGGCTCACACAGTGACATTCTTATAACCAAAGTAGATAAATATGAATTGGGTAAAATCACCGTAAAGAGGCTGCTCAGGTGGCTCAGGCAGTGTGCTCACAGAGCAGTTATACAGAGCTTGCTGTCAGATTCTGAAGGTGCTTCAAGTGAGACCCTCCAGCTGTCAGTCCTGGTCTTCTTTTGATCAATACTTTCATTAACAACTCCGATTACAGAATAGGGAAGCCCCCTTGGGAGGACAAGGCACTTTGCAGGACATGATTATGTTCAAAATGATCTTGATAAATGGGAAGAAAGGCCCAAAATCAATGTGATGAAATACAATAAAGACAAGAGCAAAAAGTGTGTTTAGAAAGGGGATATTAAATGCACAGATATGAAATGGGATGACTGGTTAGGCAGCAGGGTGCCAGAAGGAGAGAGTATAGCAGATCACCACCAATGGTTGGCGATGCAATACTGTTGCACAAAGACGTGTGTCATTCTTTTTTATTAGCAGGAATATAAGATAGAGGAAGTTGTAAGTCCTGTCTGCTACTTCCTAGGGGTGGCTCTGTAGCATGTGTTTGCAGCTGCAGAGAGGGGCTAAAGGGGAAGAACAGGAATGGTGAAGGCTTGGAGTGCAGGACCTTGAAGAAACAGTTGAAGCGATTGGTTTTGTTCGGTTGGGAAAAAAGAGAAAGGAGCAGAGACACAGCAACCTTTTCTTGCCCATTTGAAGACTAGTATAAAAAAGGAATAAACTGTTGTTCTCTATGTCCACTGGGGAGTAATTGGCTTGACTTGTGGTAAAGGAATTTTCCTGTATAAGGCCAATTAAGCACTGATGTATCTTCAGGGAGGTTGTTGAGTCCCTGTTGTTGGAGGCTTGTGACAACAACCTATGTGAGTTGTCACCAATGGTAAGGGTGTGTCTGCCTCAGAGCAGAATAGATATCCTTTTTGGGTCCCTCCAAACCCTGCGTTGCCATGATGGCTTTGCTTAGGACTGTACTGATTGCCAGGTTGGCACTGGAAGAAATTTGTCCCCAGGTAATATGGGCCTGGACTTTCCTCAGCAGCCCAAGGAGTTGTTTGCTTGCTGGAGTAATCTCAGCATCTTACTGGGCCAGTTTGTGTAAGGGTGACCTGGGGATTTGATAATGCCTTTGTCTTTCCTCTTCTCTACGTGTGGCACACTTTCCTGGGGGGTTTTAGGCACTGAACGACAAAAATGGTCTTATTTCACTTACAACAGGTGTCAGCAGGGCTGTGGTACTCCAATGCTGGTGAAGGGCTCCTTGAAAGACAATTAATAGAAAGGGAAGGAACTACTTGTCAGTCAATGTGCATGTGTTGCATGTAGCACCCCATGGTTGAGCTTTGGCGAGGGGAAGGCCAGTTGGAGGGATCTGTGTTGGCAGTAGCAGGTGTCTCCTTACAAGAAAGGCAGGCAGATCCTGCCTGCAGCTGCCTGCAAAGTGCTCAAGTCAACCTCATGGCTGGTATGCTTTTGACCAATTGTCTTTTGTCAGTGCAAGTGACTAACAGCCTCCGTGCCATGCACACTGATCAAACATTATTTCTTTTGTAGGAATGGCATCAGAAACATGGGAATTCTCAAATCAGATTGGATAAATGGTCTAATCTCCTGCTGGACAGGATCCATTGCCAGTTACCATAGACAAAGATGATAGTATTCCCTTGCTAAGAATTAATGGATTATTGCCCTACTAACCTGCTGTACATAGTAGTGAACATGCAGGTTTTAATCTTTGTTTTTCTTTGAACAAATATGGGTTTGAATAGTGTCACCTTCTTTATAAATAAACTGGCTTTAGGAAAGGTAAATTAAAAACTGGTAAACTCTTCTCAGAGCAGTGAGTTTCACACACTAATTTTGTACTGCAAAAAAAGTCAGGTTAAAGATGACACTGAAAAAATAGCAGCATATCCTTGATTTTATTACAGGTCCCATCATGATCAAGCACAGCAAATTACTTACTGCTCTGTGTTTACTTGTCTCCTTTCTGCTATTTACACACACTTTACCTTTCTCATGGGAATCTTTACTCTTATTGTATCATAATTGAACTTTAGCTGTAAATTGTCTCATGAAGCCAAAATCGTGGGCTGATTATCACATACTTCAGGAAAGACTTAACTTCATGCCACTATGCACACAATTGCCTGGTTCTCTCATCAAATGCCCCACCCTGCACAGCATGAATACTGCAAATGACAGGAGATTATACCATGTTCGCAGGCCTCTGGGAGCAAAGAAAAGGCCACTTCTGAGCAGATGCCAGATTTTATTGCAGTATAATGAAGGCTAATTAATAAGCATTTATAGTATTCAGAGATCAGGAGAAAAGAAGATCACAAACACTATTAAGGTGTCAGAGGTATTGAAGTAAAATTGCAAGTGTTAAGTGCCAATTTCTGGTTTCTGAAATTCAAGCTGACATCACTGAGAACTGCTGACGTCTCTGAGAGCTGCTGACAGTCATCTGAGGGCAAATCCTGATGCCCTTGAAGGACTGTATTCAAGCTGTCTACAAAATGTACCTAACCACAGGTACTGTGAGCTGCTTGAATGTAGGAGCAAGAGTACCCCAAGCAAATCATCTTACTTGCTTTTTAGGGCAGATGACTCCACCTGTCTGGGCAATGGATGAAAAGAAGTAGTTGTGACACCTAACTGAGTACTGATGGTAGAAAACTTGAATAAATCTCCATCAGGGAGAGGGTATTCGGAGTGGGCAAACCCTGGGGAAAAGCTCTTCGCTTGAGGAATGCTGAAAGGAATTGGCTTGGGGAAAAAAAGCGTGAGCTCATGATAGCACTTATGTTGTTGGTCACCTCCAGATGAGGTTCCTGCAACACGTTGTATTAGCATAGACATGAGGACTCGGGTTGTGGCTGCACAGGGTGATTGGTGTGGACTCTAGCTACTAAGCCTTTACCCATGTGCCTTCCACTGGTGTGGTGGGCTGTCACTTGGCTCTACCTTGGGTGCAAAATGTCTACACTGGACTTGGCAAGGGCAGAGCTGGCAACTCAGCTGCAGCTGCCCCTGCAAGCTCAAGCAGAGCTCACTAATGAGCACCTCTACATATACTCTGATAGTGGGCAAGCTGAGACTCTCCCTTCATAGAGTGTCTGGACCAGCTCTGATACTCACGTGTGCATTGTGTAAGCAACCTGGATGGTGTGTCTAGACTTCAGGGTGGCCCAGACCCACACTGACTGCAGTACGGGAATGTGTCATCTGCATTTGTCTTCCATGTGTGGCTCAGGGCATTGCTGGGTTCAGGCTGCAGGTTTCAGAGACTGGAGAGCCCCTTTTCTTGCAGTGTAGTCCTGTCCCAGTCAAGGACACCTGAGTCACTTGCGCTAACTGCTCCTAGGTTTAAATGGCAAAGCCTTTGCTCAGTGTTTTCACAGGAGATACAGTCTCAAGGAATAGCTTCCCCTACCTCAAGCGAAGTGAATTTGCCATAGAGGCTGTCTGGAAAGTGTGACTGTTTTTCCAGGAGAGTAGATTGAAGAGAAAGAACATGAGTTAGAGGAGAATTGTGTTGAACATACAAATAAAAACATCTTATTGTCAGACAATTTTAGAGTGGCATTTTGAAAAGCTCTGATTTGAACCTTTTTCTGTGCCCAGTATGAGACACGTTGGGCATGTGTTTGTAATCAGTTCCCCTGAACTCTGCATTTCTCACTTTGAATTAAAACTCCTTACTACTCCAAACCCTTCATCTGAAGCAGCTGCTGGTGACCGTCATTGTCAGCAGTAGCTCATGATCCCAGGGAGATGTTCCTGGAATAGATATACCCAGCACATTTCGTGCATGATGGCCAGCCTTGGAAATCACTGTTCTCCATATGTGCCATTGAACCTGTCTTTTTATAGTTAGCCATTTTATTCTGGGCTGTATTGAATTGCACCATTCCTTTAATGCCAGATAGCAGAAGTGGTTCCACTTGGAGACTTACAATTTCTCTTATGCAAGGATGTTCAAAGGTATATGCCACTCCTGTGGTGGCAACTCTTCAGTTGCACCTTACGGACATAAAACTGGCATTTTGATATATTCTCAGATGGATTCCTTTTACGTGTTATTTTTCATTCCCCAGAATAGTGTGTTCTAGGTGGGAAACCTGTTCACTAGAGGATTAATTACTCTTTGCTGTGTCTCTTGCTGAATTTTTATGCTCCACAGAACTTCACAGTATAAACAATTTTACAAAACAGAATTAACACTGTTTTTCTCAAGGAAGTATCATCAGAATACCCAATCTGTGTAATTAAAGTATTGGGAATGCTGCTTGTTTTCTGGAATAAGTACCAGATAAATAGCTGGTCATAGATAGAGTATTTGGTAAGCTCTAGGATAATCATGCCAATTTATCATGTTTATGGGAGAATGTTTAGGGAATTGTATCTGCTGCACTGCTTGGACAGGATCAGATATACCTTCGAAAACCTCAGCAGAACCTGATGAAGTGCTTGTCCCCATGCTGAACTGACAGATGCCCACAGGAGTGTGTGCTGACAGGCCCAGTGACAAGTCATCCTTTTCCCTTCAGTCTGATTGAATTCCCAGATCTGAAGATCGAGCATTCTTAATGCTTTTGGTCTAACTGAAATGTCTCTTCTAAACTGTAAGCCATTTATCTGAGTTCTAATCTCTCCTGCAGAGCTGTCACAGTCAAAAGGCAAATCTCCTTACCAGGCAGACAGATGCTCTGAAGGTGTAGGGAGAATTTCAATTTTAATGGAGATGTTTTCATCTCCCGGAAACAGAAGTGCCCCAAGGACCCATGTCACACATTGCCTGCAAGGGCTTGTCTGCACCCCACGTAGGACAGAAAGCTAATTTGAGGTTGTCTGGCTGAAGGGGTAACCATATGGCACTGTACTTGGAGTAATTAGCCAAATGGGAAGGGGTTAGTTTGTCCAGGGTCATTGAGAGTGATGTACTCAGGTGTCTTGAGGACCTTTCTGTGGCACTGCTGGTGTTATGTGGAGATGTCCTAGGGATCTCTGGGCTGGTGTTGTGCCATAGTGCAGAGCGCTGCATAGCTCCGACACCTCACAAGGCCCATCCTTGATGGCAATGCTCCTGTCGCTGCTGGGGGACATGGCCATGGGTGGGTGCAGAGTCCCAAGTGTGGGGCTTTGTCCCGTCTCTGGAGCATCTCTGCAGGAAAGTGAGTGACAGGAGTGCTGGGGACACTTCTGAAACTGCCTATGGAGGTAAGGGTGTTCTTATGTGCTATGCACCAGCAAGCCTCTGGGGTAGAAACCAGGTGCTCTTCAGGAATGATTTCAGAAGACCCTGCTGAGGACATGGAACTCTGTCCTGCTAATGCTGAGTTCCCCATGCTGACTGGGACTGTCTTCTTCTTTTAAGGTCAAGTGGCAGAAGGATGACATGGATAACAATTTGAATTTCTTCTCTGTCTCTTCAGATGGGCGAATTGTTTCATGGACTTTAGTTAAGGTAAACAGTAGGTGCCAATTTCTTTTCCCAGACAATTATAACCAGTTGCCTCCAAAGTTCAATGGTGCATTAGTTTTATTTTTATTTATAATGAGCCAGGTTTGAAAAGAAGTGGCAGCAGAAGATCACAGGTGCAGTGCAGTCACAGCTGGGTCTAGGGCTCTGCATTACATTTTGAAATTAACAGCAACAGCTTACTTCTTGCTCAGGACCCTTCTTCCTGCCTGCACCTGTAGCACCCCATGGGCCTGAGTAAAAGAAATAGTTTTCCTGCTTTGCAGCTGCAGGAATTCAAGACTGGTCCTTGCTCTGAAACTTTCTTTGTTCCAGAAGGGTGACCCAGACACATAGCAGAATAATCTGCTTTCTTCGCCATCTTCAAGATTCTTACCCCCAAAATGCTTCCCTACAGATTGCAATTCAGAATGGGAGAGGGAAGGTGCAAATTTCGCCCCTTGTTGCCAAAGCAGCGTAAAGCAAGCTTGCATTTGCAGTGGGATGGCAACATGCAATGAGACAGGCAGAGGGTTTCCCTCTGCCATGACATTGCCAGTTCACACCCAAGACAACGTCTGTTAACTCATTTGCATGCCCTGCCTTTGATCACTTTTTCTTTTGGAGTACATATGTTGATAGAAACTTAGCATTAATGTCCCTAAATGTCCCTTAGATTTATGCCTCTGAATCTCAATATGCATTTTTTTCTGTTGGCTATTTCATTCTACACTTTGAAGATTTCAAAATCTTTTACCTAAATCTTAGTCTCGTGTTCACTTCAGGAGTGGGACCCTCTTCTAATGAAGACGGTAGGTGCAGGCAGATGGTATTGATTATTAACTTATTTTTTATAAACTCCTGCAGGTTCATACATGCCACTTTACATACAAAAATCCCTGCAAGTGTATCCCAAGTCCTTCTCCCAAAAGAGCTCTGAGAGGTCCCTGGACAGGGAAAGGCTACCATTGTCCCAGCACTCAGCTCCTGTTTTATCCCCTCTATAGAAATGCCCCAAAAACTTATGTTGAAGTGGGTAATACACCCCTACAGCTAAACACATTCAGTTGAGGTAACTTGGCAGGTTACACCTATCAGCTGAGCCTCAGTAACTGAGTGTGCTCAGCCTGCTCCACTTAGGATGCAAGAAACACTGGGTTAAGCCTCTTCAGAGAAACGCCACAACTGCGACAACCTAAGAGGCTGCAGATGGACTGTGATGGGAAGTCACCTGATAGAGGGTCTTTTGCAACATTTCTGTGATTCATCTGTGCTTAACTGTGTTCCCACGTTGTAAGCTGTTTTTTTTTTCCTGTTCATTGATCATGTAGGATATACCTATTGAAGCATCCTTACTGTGACTTCGAAGACCTGCATTCTGCTTATTATGTCATTTCTACTTATTCGTTTCATTTCTGTTATAAACTTGGCCACACCCATGAGAAAAGCAGTGTTTTAAGATTTTTTTTGAGGTGAAGTTACCTCTGAAATTGCCAGAGCTGTTATGTACTTAACAGGCAGGGGTGGAAAACAGCAAAGTTTTAGATGCTGTCTGGTTTCTTTTTTTGGATGGAGATTCAACAGGGAAAGCAAGAAACAGAATGAAAAGAGCATTTTGTTACAATCTATGGTTTTGTACCCAGCAAGGAGAAATGGACAATGTGCTTGAATTCCAGTTTTACAAAAGATCTATCTCTGGGTTTTATTTAGAATAAAATTTAAGAGACTCCAGAGGCCTTCTATTCTGCAAATCCATAGTGCAAATAGGAAATAAATGAAAGAGTGCTTCGTTAATCTTTCTGAGAGGACTATCCAGAAGTAAAGCTTCTTCAAATATATTGGTAGTCTCTGTTAGAAATGGGCACAATAACTTTGGACAAACTTCATGAGACAGCACGTGAGCTGTGTGTACTTAGGCTGTTGCTTGGCTTGGTTTTGGATCATCAGGAAGGTGTAAAACAGCGAGGAATGATGCAGGACTTCTGCAGCGGGAGGACTCTATTGTCCCACCTTGGGTGCACACGTTGCCTATCAAAAAGAAGAGCCGCGTCAAGGAATCGGTTGGGATGCAGCCTGGCACTGCTTCTCAGGCTGATCCTCAGCAATCCCAGATTTGATTAGAAGTCATAGTTTACCCTTCCTGCGTGACCTAGAGATAAATTACTGAACAGCTCTGGTCCTCCTTCATCACTTGACCCTCATAACAACTAAAGGGAAACAGGCAGCTGCAAGGCCTAATTCACTAATGCTTACAAAGTGCTTTACAACTGCTAGGTAGAAGCAACGTATTATTCTTCAGTATTCCTGGAAGGCCAAACTGTCGACAGTCTGTTTACCCAGAGGAATATGTGAATGGCTCTGGTGACAAACAGCCCCAGGAACAGATGCATTTTCCAGACTGCAAAGCTGGGTACAAAGCAAAAGCAGCACAACAGGGAAGTCTGTGCAAGCAAGATCCTTTGTGAAGGTGAGAGGCTACAGAAGCTGTCCACAGAGGCCTCGGCCAGGTGGAGGTGCTGGGAGGCATCTTCAGAGAAAGGCTGCAGAAAGGTGTGTGCTAAGAGAGATCTCATGTGGTTTGCCTTTCTACTAGAACAGAGAGTAAGTGTGCTAACACATCTCTGGGCCTGCCCAGATCATGCATCTGACCTATGTTAGACACACAGGGTATGTCAACGTGATCAGCTGTGGGCAGTTCCAAAGCTGCTTTTCAGACCAGACTCATGTGACCACCAGCCATGGCTTGGACATGGTAGATGCTCTCTGGAGAGCAGGCAGACCTGGAGCCTGAGCAGAGACAAGTGCCTGCTCAGCATGTCCTGACTGCACTCCCAGCAGCCCATCAGCACTCCTGTTTGGATGGGCAGGGAGCAGCATGTGGAATATGCTCTGTTCCTGGATGCTCTGGACACTGCTTTTTCCAATTCTTGCACACGCACACCAGCATATATGGCCTCTTTCTTAGCATCGCTCCTGCCTTTACCCACTGAATCTGACCTGATGTAACCCAGATGCTGAAAGAAGGGTCACTAACAGAAGGTTGAACTCTGCAGGCTGCAGGAGTCTGTCCTGCTTCTTGCTGCTCTCTCAGAGAACAGTTACTGTCATCAATAGGCCAGGGCACGTGGGTGTGCAGCAGTGCATATTAGTGAAGAAGAAAGTACATTATTTTATGGGTTTTGACCTTTCTTGATCCTTCTGTAAATTTGTACTCTGACAATATGATTAAAATGTCTTACAGAACACTGTCTGCCCCTGAACTGCAGTACTGAACAGATGCTCACAAGGTCTTCTCCCACATTCCCTAACATGCGTTTCCCTGGGATTGACTATGCCAGGCAGAATCTTTTTCCACCTGAGTTCTGCTCTGAGCTTAGAGAAGCTTCAACTAAAGCTTGATTCACTGCGCTAAGAAGTTATGTTTTGTTCTCACAGTGCTCCAGTGGGAAATCTGCAGATTCATGAAAACATCCAGTCCTCAGCCCACACTGCTGACTAATTTAATCTTTAGTTCTTTGTTCTTTTTATCAGCCCCAGGGTATTCTTATATTCACAACCAACTCCATTCTGCAGTGGTATTTTAATTCCCAAAGGTAGCCTAAGAATGGATCTTTGCCCTCTCGTCATTTTCCCGTACTCACCCACATTGTGTCTATTTTCATCTGTCGCCTGTCTCCCAGCTTGACTGTAAATTCTTTGGGACACAGTCTTTTTGCCCTGAGTTCGTGCAGCACCTAGCACAGCAGTGTCATGGCCTGCAATGAGAGCTCTTTAGAGCTCGGCTGATAACAGCAACATTGGGCACTTTTCCCTTGGATGAGCTGCTTGCTAGATTTTGTTATTATTTGAATCTTGGAGCCCGTGAGGTTGTGAGTATTGGGAACTGAGGCTGCTCTGGGGATAATAGGAAAATGGTAGGAAGCAAAGACTGGCAAGGTGGTAAGTTACTATCCATTAGTGTGGGTTTTAGTCAGCTCCATGATAACATGCAATTCCCATCTTAAACCACACTGGGTGATTTCACTTAACACAATGATTTAAGCTGACAGTGTCAACCTCCATTCAAAAATACTGAACTCGAAACAGCTGCATGTGTCTGGGTGACGTACCAGTGGCGCTCAGTTCCAGTGCACCAAAGCATCAGTTTCCTGGAGATTTTATGTAAACCAGCATGTTAGCAAGTTGCCAACTGTGAGCATGAAACATTAAGCAACTTTTGGACAGCTTTTTAAAATTCCTCCATAAAATTTGCCATTTCCAAGTACTGAATGTCTCTGTAATGTTGTGCTAAAGCCTGTTATTCATGTGGAATCTCCTCTGCCTGCAGAATGAGCTGGTTCATACAGATGTCATCAAGCTGTCAGTAGAGGGAACAACGATGCAAGGGCCAGAGGGGCTGCAGCTGCAAACACTTGGTAGGAGCCCAAGTCCTTGCCATGCTGATTAATTACTGACACAAAGCCTCTAATCAGTCATTCTAGTGAATTAAGTTGGGAGTGGGGTGTTGAGATGGAAAGGAGCTAAAGAAGGGTTACACCTCCTTTCTTCCATCATGTAGTAGGGCAAAGTCTGTTTGGAGCAATAGTCACTAACTGAGTGAATTTTTGCTGGTCACATCTTGTCTTTACTTGCAGAAAAAGATGAACATCATTAATTCAAAAAATATCCATTTTTATTGGGATATCCTAATGCAGACAGGGACAGGCATTATCTGCCTCTGTCAAAACTAAGACAGTTTTGTTGTTCCTACCAGAAATTAAGCTAGACTGACCAAATCAAGATGAAAAGCAACCTTTGCCTTTTCCTGGGTGCACAGCTCATCCAGCCAGTGGTGGGATGTGCCTGATTGGATTTTGGCTCTCTAAAAGCACAGCATCTATTCTGAGCTACTGTGTTAGGCTTCCTCTGTACAAGGTGGAGACAGTGCAGTCCTTGTAGGCTGAATCCCCTCTTCCTGACCATCCTGTGTTTGAGACAGGATGGGGTGAGTCAGCTCTAGAGGTCCTGGACTACAGAGAGAGCCTTGAGGAATCCCATAATCATCTTACTGCACCTGCTTTTGGCTGTGAAGCTGTGGCCTGGGTTTGGAGAAGACACTTGCTCAGCATTTAAGGATTGCTGTGTTTCGAGTCTAGTAACTGCTAAACAGTTTGTTTGTGAGAAGGTTTGCATTGCCACATAGGTTGCAAGAGACCAGCTAAAACAGTACACTGCACAACTCCCAGGGGCTTTGGGATTATTTGTTACTGTTACTGGGAAATGGATTTTCAAAGACTTGTCTTGAATATTTAACAATCTTATTTAAATGTTAAAAATGCAGACAGTATTACAGGGCTGAAACGACCTTAACAATTCCTTTGAGGACTATGCTTTGTTAATGTTTAAGACATAATGTTTAAGACATAACGTTTAAGACAGCTGCCTTTGCAGAAAGTTCTCTGTAACTATGTGCTTCTGAGCCTTGTCTGCTTGTTCCTGTTTATTGTCTGATGATTGTTGTGTGTGTCCCTGCTGGTCAACAGCCCTGAGTTCCTCTGGCACTCAGCAGACATCCCATCTTCTGCTCAAGGACTGAAGTTCTCTTTCACCACCAGGCAAACTGGCTGTCTTCAATGATGTTGTACCTGCCTCAGGAGCAGAAGCCACAAAATCTCAAGGAGTCACATCCTGTTGTGGTTGACATTTATTTTAAACACCGTTCACAATGTTGCTCAATTCAGGGCTTTTGAAGTTAAGAGAATCCTTCTGTGCCTGGCAGAAGATTTCTTCCCAGATCACACCCTTTGCCATTAGCTTTACTGAAGTCAGGCTGCTAAATGGCTGCTGAGCTAAGGATGAAAGTGGCATGAGGAGGAAAAATGTGGTGTTTCCTCTCTGGGCTTTTAT
Source organism: Aramus guarauna (assembly GCA_013400195.1). Classification (NCBI taxonomy): domain Eukaryota; kingdom Metazoa; phylum Chordata; class Aves; order Gruiformes; family Aramidae; genus Aramus; species Aramus guarauna. The sequence goes on from VXBL01000621.1 coordinate 72,817, forward strand.
GCATGGGAAACCATTTATATTTTTGTGAATACTAAATAAGCAGAAAAGATCTTCCCCAATTCTTCCCCAATAGGAAGCAGGACTGGTCCTCATGACACTTAAATTTGCACCAGGTGTTTTAGATTTTTACCAAAGTGAATGCCAGGCCAATCTGTTCTTCCATTTCACTTCAGTTCTTCCAGTTCCCTTTTCCCTTCCCCTGTGTTGGGTTTCAAATTGCAAATGTTGGCAGTGTGTGTGTACCATAGGCAGGGAGTGTGTGCTGGCCAGATGAACCAATTCTCTGTCTGACACACCTTTCTTCTGTTAACAGGCTGTGGGACTTCATTTGATTTTCACAAAAAGATAGACTATTTGTTTCTTGTTGGAACTGAAGAGGGAAAGATCTATAAGGTAAGAATGGTTTCTTTGTCCCTTGTTTTACATCCTCTGACCCGTGCTTGTCTTTCAGGTTCATCATCTTAACTGCTTGCTCAGGCAGTAACAAAGTACAACTTCAGAGCCTGGTCCTGCCCTCAGATCCCTGCGGTGAGCCTGAGACCAGCACAGAGCCACAGAGGGTCACAGGGAGCTCTTCGCACAGACCCAATTAAGACCTTATTTTGCAGAAACGTTTTTCATGCAAACTGCATCCCAGAATGCTTTGCAGATTGCAGCTGTGCAAGTGAGGTGCTATGATCAGAGCAGAATTTAAAAGGCATTGATCCTCTGTCCTCAAAGCTATGGAGAAATGGCAAGAAAAACCTCATGTCTTTTCCTTTTTAGACCTGTTATCTCATGAGCAGTGAGGCTAATGAAGCCTTGTTTCCTATGGATTGGTGTTACGCAGCCCTTCCTTTCCACACTTACATCCCAGATCCTTTGCCCAGTCCCACTTTCTTCTTGCACTCGTATCTCCAGTTCCTCACTATCTACTCTAATACTTCCTCCCTCTGATCACCCCAATGCTGTCCCCCACTCAGTGATCCCACCTCCATAATATAACCCTTGATTCCTGCAGACAGTGCTGGTTACCTCCTCTCCAGTGCCCTCCTGCAGCCTGACATCTTTGGTGCCCAGCACCAGCTGGGACCTGTTGGCCAGCCAGCTCCACTCATGTGGTGAGGGCAGCAGCCAAGCTTTGCTTGCCCTTCCTGGGTTGGAGGCACTGTCCAGATGTTTGCACTCTACAGCCATCCGTTTTTATAGAATGTGTAAGACCTTAATATTGCCAAGTCCCACGTGCAGCCAGCTTTGGCTGAAATTACCAGTGAGGTCAAAAGTTGTTTGGGAGGAGAAAAGCAGACAGCAGGACACAGATGTTGGGTTTTCTTAAGAAATCAAGCTAAAAATAGGAACTTTTGAGCTCTGCTGTATTTAGCCTTGAAAATAAAGCCAGTAGCTTCTTACTCATATAACTTTTGTTTGCATAGCATTCCTCTGAGCTGGCTTTGGGACTTTGTTAGTACTGTAGCCACAGCCCTTCAGGGTGGGGGGTGAACCATCAGCAGGAAGCTGATGTGCAGAGAAGATCCATTCAGCCATCCCTAGAGGATGCTGTAAGCTCCTTCCCCATGTCCTGACTGCTAAAGGAAAACAAAACAGAAGAAGAACCCAAATGAGATCATATTCTGAAACCAATATCAATAACTTAGGCAAGACAAACTTAACTAATATGTATCCCTTCCAGAGGGACGATGCTGAATGAAATCTCTCCCTCTGTCAGGCAGTATCTAGGGAGGATTTCTAAGCAGTGCTCACTTTCATTGGACAAGATGGGTGCAGAAGGGAGGTGGGAGAGGTGGAGAAGGCTGGGCTGATGGATGATGGGCAGTGAGGTATGTGCACTGGCTTTTTGTTGATGCTTTCAGGATACGAAGCGTCTCTTCAGTCATGGGCAGATGTGCTGAGTTGGCTGGTTGCCCACAGGATTTGGTACCTTGACTATTGTACTTCAAATTGTTTGGGTACTGTTCTGTCTAGTCCTGATCAAAAGACAATAAGGAACAACATGTTTTAACTTCTTCTATGCTTAGGTGAGTGATGGATGGTCAGCAAGCATGACAATGGATGTCAGTGTTAGGTGGGGACCGTCAGATACCCTTTAGGAGAAATGTTCAGGCTGGTGTCCTGGCTGAGTTACACAGCAAAGGAAATCCTTCATGGAGGAGGACTGAATAGGAACAGAATTTAGCAGCAGTTGCATTGAAAAACCTGTGGGTGTTCCTGCCTTGGATGATCTTCAGTGAAACTAGAACTATGATGGGGTTTTAACATAAGGAGTGATACCAGCCATGAAGCCACACAGATATTTTAACCACTTCTTGGGTGGACAGATGTAGAGAGTTACTGTCCTGTTATATGGGATCTCTCCTTTATTGGTGCTAAGGCTGATTTCAGGGTTACTGGTAAGCAACAGAACATTCCTGCATTGGTGAGCCTTAGCGAAAAGTGGGACCACTCTCACATTGCAATACTGCCCTGTAAAGCTCAGGTGTTCCCATGGGCAGGAGAGGCAATCTTCCATCAGATTGTATTGGCTAACACAGGGAAGAGAAATCTTGTGTCTAGCACAAGCAGGCCTCCATAGTATCCACAAAAACAGGGAAGAGTGCTTGCACCCTTAGCATTCCCCAAGAGTTTGCTACAAGCAGTTTCAAAAGTTTTGGGATCAACTACTACTCCACACGTTTCTCAGGGACTTCCACATATCTTCATTGTGCCCTTTATTGAAACACTGCACTTCTGAACCTGTTACTGGAGCTTCCTGTGGGCTGCCTACCAGAGCCTTGCTCTGCTCGGATGCTGAGGACAGTGACAGTCCCGCAGCCATTTGAGCAGCTCTCGGGTCCTGCAGCTGCGCTGAGCAGGAGTGAACTGCTCGAGTCTCTGTGCTGCACTTGCCCTTGCCACAGCTCGTTGAGTGAGAGGGACGGAGTCTTTACATGCTGTGTGAGTCAGGGAGCAAACTTGGGCTGCTCTCCACATGGGATGAATTTTAGATTATTTATTAAATAAATTGAAAAGTGAATTTCAAAGAGGTGTTTTTTCAGAGACCAGGCGTGCCCACAAATAGCATGATAACATGTTCATTCTTTAGCTGCAGAACAATTACTGTGAATTTTTAAAAATGGCTTAGTTAATAGTGTTTCTGAAGCCAAGAAATCATTATCTTAATTACACACAGACCTATCTGTTGCCCTTTTACGTAGAGGACAAACTGTTTCTGCATTAATATGATTCTCTAATGCAAAACTGCCACTTTGCATACCTTATTTGATGTTTAGGCATTGTTCATCTTTGGTATCAAAAAGTATGGTCTCTGAGATTCATATTGAAACATTATTGTGCCTTCAACTCTGGCCAGAATTACTTCTTAATAAACAGGGCTTCAACAGAAAAATTGTGATGAGATTTGAACATATTCATGTGAGAGAGGTTTTTTTCAGTCTTAGGCAGTTTGTTTGAAAGTGTAACAAATGAATATAATAAAATGAAATGCTAGACTGTATAGAAGGAAAAGGTGATTCTGATTTAAAATAAAACTAATTTCACTCATACTCATTCTCTCATACTAAGCACTGGGACATTTGTATCTGTGTGATCAGGACAGGATTTCTTGTCATTATACAGGTGACAAAGGATGCTGGCTGTTGGGTCCTTATCACATCTCTTGAGTTTTCCTTAAATAATGATGACAAACTGGTTTCTGTACAGACTCTGAGTTCCAGTGACCCTTTAGTAACAGAGAGATTGTTTGCCTCAGTGTCTAGTTTTGCTTTGTCTTAGGCAAAGTTGTTTTCCTTGTCTTGATATTTCATGGCTTGAGTTCTGTTCTTCATGTTGTCGCTACCTTATCTTTGGGGCTTCTATTTGTTCTGTCCAGTTTTCTTGTCACTTGACTGACTGCATTTGCCATCAATTAACAGAAATTCTTTCTTTTACCATTTCCTGTTGTTTCTGTCAATGCATTCACATGCCTCTGTTTCCATTCATAAGCCTTTCTACAAATCTTAGCATTTCTGTAACAGATCTCCACAAGAGGACACTGAGCAAAAACCAAGGAGACCCTCTGGTGTTGCTGGTAACAGCTGTCCACAACAACACAGGACAAGTTTGTGTCAGTGGTTTCTGAAGAGCAGCTGGGTGTCCTGATATGCCTGAGAGTGACAGTGCTGGGCAGTACTCTTTCTGTTGCCAGATACAAACCTCCTTTGAAAAAAAAGATTCTTTTTTTGCATTTCTGTATTGACTAGAGTCTCAGTGTTTCTGTTAGAGAACTAAAGAAACCCTCTACATTATAGAGACACTAATAACCTTCCATTCACTATGAATGCGGAGGAGTTTTGTGTGAGGCTAACATCTAGTGTAAACTGAAGTGCTGTTAATGAAGAATATTCATAAGTTTTGTGTCCTTGGAATTCTCCTTTTCTCTCAGTATTCCTCCCCTATGCTTTGTAGCCCTGCCACCAGTCATCTTCTTACTGGCTTCCTGTATTGCCATAGACACATTCTTGCTTTCCTGTTCCATCATAAAAATGCCATTTACTATTCACACACATCTACCACCATTTAAATAGGAGAAAAACACTCTCAGCAAATTGAAGCAGTGCTCTAGAAGATCAGACAGGCTGCACAAATGCCTGCTCCCTGAATCTACTCATCCTCTTCAAAGTTGTCTTGTCAGGAGTTAGGCGTCACATTTTCCAGTGGTTTTGTTTTCATCCTGACATGTGTCTAATAACTGTAGGGTTTTTAAAGTGAATAGTAGGGGAAGACTTTGCCAGCAGTTCTAGTTAGCTCAGAAACTCTTTTATTCGTTAAAGTAATACTTCTTTCTGAGCTTTTTCTCAAGTTTGTGGTGTTTCTTCAAAATGCAATTTGGGAAGAACATGATCCTGTTTTGCACATCAGAGACAATACCGAAAGTTTGAGTTAATGTGGTGTGGGGCTGGCAGGCAGTGCCAGGGCACAGTGTGTGCCTTTGGGCTAAACCAGGCACACAGGATTCATTCCTCACAGGGGACATGGCCAGCCATCTGCCCTACAGAATGCCTTTTGCTGCAGATTTCATAGAAAAACCACAGATCCCTTTGCTGTTGGGGCCTGGGACTCAGCTCTAGGCTGGACTTGCAGACTGCAAAGTCAGTGCTGTGGATCAACTCATCCCAGAGCACGACAAGCCTCCCATACCAGTGCCCAGAGACCTGCACTGATCAAGGGCTTAACCCCAACAAGGGTTTAAAAACTGAGCACTGAGCATTACAGTTCTGTTGGATGCAGACAAATCTGGTTAGGATCTCACTTATCAAAGGCCTCGGGTATTAGGGACCTTCAATCCACATACTTGGAAGGACAGACAGACAAAGCAGCTTCTCTCTTGTGTTAATTACTCGTGACCCATTCTGTCTGTTCCCAGCAAAGTGAATTTCAAAACAAGCCAAGTACCAATTATCCTGGTGGCTGAACATTAAGAATTATGAAGTATAGTTATGAAACATGCCATTAAAGGAGATTTCAGTACCGTAATTACACACAGGGACAGTAACTCATAGACATAGCATGCGCCGAACTATTAGCAAGCTACAGACACTGTCAGTAAATCTCAGTGGCACACAAGCCACTTGTTTCCATTTCCTACCACACCAAACCTCCCAGGGATGCAGGAGCTGCTGCTGTGCGAATAGTTTAGCACCCTCAATCCGGTACCTGCACCAGTGCGCAAGCGCATTGGAAAGAAAACAGGTCTGAGTGCCCAGGCAGTGACTGTCGTGTAATAAACAGTTAAGCCTCATGATTAGTTAGAGCTTTAGTTTGCAAGAATTAAAGTCATGTAACACTTTAGCAATTCTGCTGCTCAGGCAGATGATGTGTTGCTGCATTCATTAGGGAGTAATGAAAGGTGCTGAAAAGTCCTTGCAGTGACAGTACCAGGGCAGACCAACAGAAAATACTGAAACCAACCCCAGCGTGCTGTGTCGATACAGCTTGTATGTGAGAATACAACCAAGAGGGCATTACTTGTGAGATGAGGTGCTTGTTGCTATCAAAGCAAGCCTCCAGTCCCCCCTCAGAGGTTTGAGGAGGATAACCTCATTTTTCTGTGTACACAGAATTGATAGGATCTGGATTGAGTCTCATATTCTGCTCATGCAGACAAGCAGATTGTCATTTCTCCCTCCCTTCATAAGCTCACACACAAAGTGAGTTTTCCAAGGCTCCCAAATGTTTTCCAGCTCTTGTACACATCCTACATTTGCCATTCAGTAGTACCCACAGCTGTGATGCTGCTCGCCTGACCCTCGCATATATATGCAGGGTTTGCCCAGTGGACTGGCTGCTGATTGCTGGGGTACAAGGTGGTCCACCTGCTCACTGGGGACATGCCTGAGTGCTGGCCAACCTCTTGTGGTTCTCACACCCTCTGTGAAGTCACGAGCGGCACAAGAGAAAGAGCTGCAGAGCCGTGTGATGGGGCAGGCTCTCAGAGCAGGCTGTCACAGGGTGACGGTAGGGAAGGGACTTTTGGCATGTTCCCAAAGTTCTCTGAGCAAAACGGCCTGATAGGTCATTCTTCTGCTGAGAACACTCTTACTGGAGGTTTTAATTATGGCACTTCAAATGCACACGCTGCTGTGTGCTTATGAGCAACGCAAGAGCCGTTTTCCCCGGCCTTTCCCAAGAGCCTTTTACAGAGGCACAGCAGGAGCCCGATCTGGCAGGAAGGCAATGGAGCTCCTGCAGTGGAGAATGGGCTCTGGTGCCAGGCTCTGGCAGTAAATCCAACCAGACAACTTTGATTCCTACCTCTGTGTATTGCAGAGGGGAGCTCGGTGTTGTCTGCAAATGGGGTGAAACAGACTGTGCTAAATTACTTAGTTTCTGTAGCACCTCTGGGTACCAGCTGCCTCTTCCCAGCCAGCCCACAAGAGCCTGGAAGACCATACATGTATTCACAGGCATCTTTCTGCAGGAATATGAGCTCCATAAGAAGGTCTAGCTCTGATTACTGACTAGTTCTTTCCATTGCAGTGTTCAAAATGCTATTCAAGCCAGTTTCTGGATGTGTTTGAAGCCCATCACATGGCTGTGGACTCAGTCAGCTGGAATCCCTACCACTTGAAAGTCTTCATTTCCTGCAGCTCTGACTGGACAGTCAAGATCTGGGATCACACCATCAAGTAGGTCCTGCTGGGTCCTGGCATGGTCAGGGAGGTCCAGCCTGAAATGCCAGCCGCACATGTCGACTATGCTCATACCTCAGTCCTAGTTTCCCTCTTAGGTGTTGATATTGCTAATTGCAGGACCTACTGTGGCAGGGTTATTCTTTTGGAGCAATGGTATAGAGAAGTGTCAGGGGCTGGCTTATGGCCTCAGGGGGCAGACACCTCCTAAGAGCCAGAGAGAAAAAAAAAAAAAAAAAAGAAAAAGAAACGTTTAAAAATACATAATGAAGTTCAGGATTAGTGGTTGAGGAATGTCTGGTTTCAATCAGGAAATTGATTTTGTTGTAAATCAGTCAGAGTCAAATATTTCCTGTTGCCAATACTCCTCTAAAATTCAATGTTGTTGACAGAAGTACAGAGAGGGAGAAATCACTTTTTCCTGTATGATTATTAACCAGAGAGACTGCATCTTGCTGTGTGTGTTGGGGTGGGGGGAAGCTTTCAAAATGCTTTCAGAAAGGAAAAAAACATGTTACCTTTCTTCTTATCACAGCAGGACCAATCCCAACCCATTTGGGTTGATGCTCAGCTTTGCTGTGCCTTTGGACCAGACCCTGGCTGTTATTTGACATAGGGAAATAACCCATCTCCCACTTCCGGAGCTGGCCTTGAACAACACAGGCTGCAGCATCAAAGTGTTGATAGCTTAATGCTTCACTTCCAGAGCAGCACGTGTTTAAATGTGTTCTTCTCCCTGGGTCTTTTTTTACAGGGCTCCGATGTTTATTTATGACCTGAATTCTGCTGTAGGGGATGTTGCATGGTCCCCTTACTCCTCCACAGTCTTTGCTGCGGTCACCACTGATGGCAAGGTGAGAGGCTGGGAGCAACACTGCTCTGATTTGAGTTGAGAGAAGGTCAAGGGAGATTAGGGTTAAGTGTGGGGATGGGTCAGCCCAATCCTGGCCAAGGATTTTGGGGAGCTGCAGATCACCCACAGCCCTCTGTTCTAAGCCCAGGTGCCTCCTGGGGGCCAGGGCCCTGCAACCTCTAGCATAAGCAAGCCAAACCTCCCTGCAGTCCTAGTTTGCTCCTCCTACTCCAGGGATGGAGGTACTCAGAGGACAGAGGAAAGCAGGGTTCAGAAAACAGTCTGCTTTGTCCTGCTTTCCTGCTTTACTGCCCTTGGCATAGATAACCCTAGGCATGAATGGCTGACTCTTTCTCAATGCTACTCCTGCTGCATTAGCATAGGTGTTGCACGTGCATGGAAGTCCCTGCTTGCTCTTGTGTTGACCACATCAGTGCAGGTGTCCAGCTTGCACATGCCAGGAGAAAACCACTTAACTCCTTCTCTGTGAAATCAGCATATTAACCAGTGCACCCCTGGGGACAGAAAGATGACGCTCCAGATCAGAGCACCCCTAGTACAAATTGACGTCAATGCATTGGTTCTGAACCTCCAAGGTATAGAGAAGCAATAGAATAAAGTGGTCATATACTTATATTGATATTAAAAAATCAATTATAGTAATATGCCCAAGGTCAGCCAATATAACTTTGTTCCAATTAAATAAAATCAACATTTTCCCACTGTGTGAGACTCTCTCCAAGAGTAATGATTTGATAATGAAGTACTTAGACCAGTCCTAATATTGAGATGATGGCAGTTATATTTTTGCCCCTAGCCATCCATCCTAGTAGCTCAGATGGTTAATTTGGGCCTGGCAAGTAGCCAGGGCATGTAGCTATCGATCAGCACTGGTTTTGTACTGTAAGACCACATTGCTCTGTCACCACGGGCTGTATGTTTTGCTGGTATAAATTGGAAAGTCTGTGCAGTTTGGCCAAATTACTCTAGAAAAAAAATGGTCTTTATATATCTCTATTGTTGAATTGATGCCTTGGCAACTTTATTGCAGTTTAACCTTTATGTTATAGTAAAATATTCATTTCACTGATATACTGGCTCAGGCTGTGGATTTATCTCTTCCAAGCTAAGCAATAGAAATCTCTTCACTGGGGTGCCTTGCCTCCCTAGGAAGTTCAGGGTGCCACAGCCTACAGAAAGAAGTGTTGGATTTTTTCCCTCACAGGCAGGGTCAGAATTGGGCCCTTTGTTCATGGATCTGTCTGTTCCCATTCTCCTATATACTGAATTAAGGACCTGCATGAATGAAATGAATGCATTCAGTGTTAGACATCCTCTGACGTGTTTTCCACACGTGAAGTTATGTGTGCCCCCAAACCTGGCAAGGGTCCTGCTGACATTCACAGCTTCCATTGAGTGCTGGGGTGAGCAGTGCAGAGAATTGTGATAGCCCAGCTGGGTCCTTACACCTAACTGTGAGGAAGAGGATGTAGATGTCTGCAGGCAGTGATACGCCCTGGGCAACATGAGCACATGGAGGGTAAACACTGGGTGTACTTGCATTTCTTATTCATGTATTCAAGTTTCTGCAGTAATAGCTCATCTCTAGGGAGGCTTTGTGCTACTTACTGGGGCCAGGTTCTTTGTCAGAGCTTTACCTGCTGCAGAGAGGCTCCTGTGGACTTGGCAAGAGTTTGTGCAACGGGATCTTTCCATCCCACCACTAACTTGTCCTAGCCACTGCTGCAGTGACTCTAGTTGTGGCGTTGCAGAGTCACATTAGCTGCAGCATCCAAGGGCCTGGAGTTTGTCTGAGGCTATGGGTAAGACAGAACACTGTCTGACTTGACAGCACTGCACCCAGCATATCTCACCTTGGCTATCCTACCTTGGATCTAATTCAGTAATCCTAATTAGATCCTAATCTAGTAGGATATAACTCTGCTTTATGCCTTTATTCCCAAACTATGAGAAGAGTGGCCATCAACCAGGAGCGGTCCAGAACTGGGCTGCCTAGCAGGAAAGGTCCAGGCAAGACCTGCCTTCCCATTGCAGTAGGCTGGCCAGGACCGATGCTGACTGAAATTCTGGGCCTCTGTGTTTAGCCACTAACCATGTTGGTTGCAGCATGGTGTGTCTGAGACATGGTTTAGTTATTTTCAACAGAACCTTCTAGATCTACAGTGAAAGTGGAATAAATAGTTGTTTACAGCATTTTTGTTCCTGGACTTATTCCACTTTGTAGCAAAGTACACTTCTTGGGAATAACTGAGTGCCTTGCAAAGGACAGTATCCATTAATGCTGGGGAAAAAAAGCCCCTACATTAACAGGATACACAAAACTACAGGACATGCAGCCAGAAAATGAAACATTAAAGGTCTCCTGTTCATAAACAGCCTCTAGCTTTACATCCGCACATAATTATACCTGCAAAATTTGAAGGTTGCCTGGAGGTGGTTTTAAATCGGGCCTTAATTGCAGCCTTAAAGGGATACCTGGCATATTTTGAAAAACACATTTCCTTATTCAAATTGATGGTATGTGTCCAAAATGTATGTGTCAGCCCCCTAAGAACTAAGATTGACTTGGACATTGGGGCATTTTAGAATCTAAAAATCTCTCAATCCCCATGAATCCAGGAGGTGAAGATTTAAAAAAAGCTGTAAATATCAGGGGCATTATGATAAAATGTGTGTGTTGGCAGCTGGGCATCTGCTTTGGACAGCACCACCTTTTCATAAATAACCTGCGTGTATGCATTCTGCTGCTGGTGCAGTGGATACTAACTGCTGCTATTGCTCTTTATCATGTTCTGGATAATTTCCTTAGTCTCCTGTTCTGCCTGATGGCCATTTTATTTCAGAATGAGCATAAATGATTTGCAATGAAAATTGAAATAAAATAAAATTATCATTGAGATGTGCAGATCCGTGCCAACACCACCTGAGAAAAAAACCCTCCCAATTCTATAACTAGGTGCCTAAATAAGTGGCCTGATTTTAAAAGAACTGGACAGCCAGCTGCTTTTATGGAAGCAAGTCTCTGCTGGATGCGCTCAGAGTGGTTGCTATAGAGCATTCAGCTTTGGTTTCAATCAGTGTGCTAAGTCCACTACAGTTTTGCTCTGTGATTGCATTTCAGATGACACTTACATTCCTTGAAGACTCCACAATGGTTCCTAAAACAGACAAGTGGAGAGATCCATTGTTTCTAAACATGAGTCCTGCAGCTCAGTTGGCTGGCAGCAGCTCTGTGGTCCCTCCAGGCCATGTTCTGCAGGGACCTGGGTGCAGATACTGATGTGATTAGCACTGAAATAAAATGAAGTTAGAGAACACCTACTTTAGTTTAGATTGTAAATGGGAAAAGCCTGACATGAAGAAAAAGCTAGCTGGGATGAGAGACCTGCTTTGGAAATAAAAAAAAAAAAAAAAGTGGAGATGGATTTGGATGCCTGGACTCCTACTTTTAGCATGTAGAAAATCTGGAAATGTTGGTCAGATTATTGTAAGGGCAGAGGGCAGAGGAACAGAGAGTGGTGGAATTCAATCCTTGTGGCATGCAGCAGGATTTGGCTATAGGAGTTTGCTGTAAGCCCATCTGAAACTTACACTTAAAGAAAAAAGAAAATTTGAAACATGTAAAAGCAGGAATCATACCTGAAATTTCCTTCTTTTCCTTATCAAAGGAAAGTAAGCAAATGGTGTTGGTAGGTTGCACTGTACAGGGGCAATGCTGCAAACCTCCACATCTGGCTCACTCTGGGCATGCAGATGCTTTCTTGTGCTGAATTTATGCATGAATTGTTACCCCTGTTAAAAAAGCCAAAGATACCTACATCATAAATGCCCCCAGACGGCCGGATCCCAGGCTGTGGGCCACAGCTGCCCCACACAATGTCTGTAATGGATGGTCAAGCTGGGCTTGCTCAGTCTGAAGAAGGAACCCAGCAGCAGCCTGCCAGTGCCTACAAAGAGGTCATCAAGGAATTAGAGCCAAGCTCTTCACAGTAGTGCATGAAGGGAAAATGAGACACACCAGCTGAAATGAGTTGAAATGAGAGGTTTGGACTGGATGTAAGGAAAAACTTTCACTTTGAAGGCAGTCAAGCAATGGAACAGCTTGCCTGGAGAGGTCGTGCCATCACTGTGCATGGACGTTGTGCCATCTGTGTCCACAATGACCTCAGAACTGACCCTGCTTTGGGCAGGAGGTTGGAGCAGAGACTTCTAGGGGTCTCTTCCAACCTGAATTACCTTCTAACCCTGTGGCACTAAGAAATGTCCTTGTGTGAGGAGGTGGATCCATGGGTTTTACAGTACGCTTGCACTAAGTACAAGTCCACTAAGGAGCATGTGCTAAGTACAAGTCCATTTGCTCACACGTTTTTGTGGTCTGTGTCCTTCATGACTAATGCAGCAAGAACAAGGTGATATTATAGCCATCTTTAGTAAATATTGATAGCCTCAAGATAAATGCTGTCCAAGTGTGCACTCTGCAGAGAAAGCTGCTCAGACATATGCTCCAGGGCTTTTTCCCATTACTGAAACTCTTGACCTTTCAAGATGTGAAATACTTGAAATGACCTGAACCTTCAGGAAATTAGCTAATGCTTTGTGCTGCTCAGGAAGTAAGTGTACCCTTTCCTGCTTGTATAAATGTATCTCACTGAACAACTGTTTTGTATGAGAGGCCTTGAAGACCAGGTTCCTGTTGTATCTCACAGGATAAGGTGCCGAAGAAATGCCTGCTGTCCTGATGCCCATCCTTTCCCAACTAGAAGAGAAACACTTGTTTAGTGCTGGCGTATATGTGTGTTCATAGAGCAATTTGCAGAGACTTGCTACCCATTTAGGACTGATTGGCAGCAAAAGCCATTCTCCAACTTTAAAAGCATGAACAATTTTGCGAATAAGCAGCTTGCTAAACCTTCCAAGTTTGCAAATATTTCACTGGGTAAGTTGGACCTCATCCTCCCTTTCCTTGTAGCACATGAATTAGGGGTGCCAGCAGACCTCTCAACATCAGTCAATGTTTTTGCCCAGGGGAGTCAGGACTGTGAACACTCATGGCTACAGATGTCCCTGCTGCATCCAAGTCTTTCCTTCTACCCTTCTGCAGGAGCCCATGGGGTTTGTCCATGCCTTATGGGGCTACTACTAGCTCAGCAGCACTGGGACAAGGCATCTCCTGTCTCTCTGCACTATGGACGAAGCAACTGCTGGGGCGTGAAAACAGTAAATGAGTGCAGGTCCCTTTGCCATTCACCCAGAGGGACCTTTGAATAGGCTGAAGTGGGCAGGGTCTTTCTTAAAACGGCTTTAAAATTACATTCATAGCATAAGTGGTTGTTTTCCAGTAAAACTATTAATTTTCTTCTGCTACAAAAACCAAAAGGCTCTTATTCCCTGCTGAATCTTTGAGATTGATGTGCACTGCTGGGCACACTTACGTCTGCTTTAAAACATCAGCTGGTGGCATGTCAAAGCTCAATGGGCTAGATGAGCAAAGTCCCTGGAATTAATGCTGCCTCCATGTTGTGCCAGTTGGGCTATCCTTCCTTCTCCTTCCCCAGCATGAGGTGCTCTATGCACTGGCACTTCTCTCCCCTAGCAGCTGCTTTTAGGGAATAAAGCTGACCTGGAAGACTTTGGTTTGTCCCTGGAGGGTCTGAGCCCTCACCTCTATCCTGCTGCAGCTCCCATCCCATCGTAGAGTGCTCTGGTGGGCTCCAAGCCTAAAGATGTGCATCAGGCACCTCAGGACACCATTGCTCACTCATATCCCTTGGCTACTGATTCACAGATGAGGTGACTGTCAGAGCAATGGTTGGTTTCTGTGCAAAGTCAAAATGATAAATTTAAACCCCTTTTTTCAGTGGCTTTGCAGAGGTTGTTTCCTACACAGATGCTCACAGGCCAGTTTTATATTACTATTGCTCTTTCAGGTTATGCTCTTTTGGCATTTTGATGAAACCCACCTACTGAGATTAACTAGTTCACTCAGCCACACAGAAACCAGATTTGCCTTTTTCTGCTTGTATGGACATATGTGAGTGAAAAGATGACTTGGGCAGCATATCCAAAGACTTCATTGATTCGCATGTTAGACTTTGCATAAAAACCTTCTGGGGGCACAGAGCCCATCAGGAGTATCTGAGAGAGTTTAGAAAGCTGCTGTTAGGTGCCTTTCTGTTCTTCTCTGTTGGCCACCACTAAGAGTGGCCCCTCAATTAGGTTTGAATTTGCAAATGGGGACAATTGGCATTAAGGCCACTGAGAGCCCCCAGCAGTCTACCCCATCCTGCTGTGCAGAGACAGCAGCTCCTGAACATTGGTGTTTATTGCTTAACATTTTATAATGACCTGAAATCTGTGCTGGTTCATTTTAAATGCCAGTCTCCAAACCATGACAGTTTGATATCTGCCTTACGAACAACTTTGCTGGCCTGCTGCAGGTGGCAGAGAGCAGTGGCTGCTGTGCCTGTCACTTGATGTTGGCCTTGCTTGTGCAACTGCCTTCCTTCACCCATGCCCCAGCCTCCAGCTCTGATTCTCCATGGCAGGGCATAGCCAGGACTCTGCCAACATGTGAAGAGATGGAGCTTGGTCCTAGTCTATGAGGACATAGTTTCAGCCTGACATCAGGGGCTGGGCTGTGGGTCATGATAGGGAGAACACAGGGGGGATGGCACAGCTGGGATGTATTCACGTGGCACAGCCTTGGGGATTTGCCCTGGGGCACATAAGGGACTGATTGCAACAGTCTCCCTGTTCTTCACGAGGAGTTTGGGATGGAATGGCAGAGTAGGGAAGTGTCAGAAGACTGGAGGAAAGACTCTTTTGCCCAGTATTCAGGAGGACGACAGTGCAGGAGAAATTAGGCACACTAAATATGCTATCCAGAAAGATCCTGGGACAAAGAAATGAACGGTCTGTTTGTAAGCACTCTAGATCAAGGAACAGCCATTCTAGTACGGTTGTAGTAAGGCTGTATCATGTAAAGCTGATCTAATACTGTTCTTGAGAGTAATGGGGCTGATAGATCAGAGGAAGGAGATGTAATACATGTTTACAGGTTCACTTCAGGAATACTGATGGCATAAGCCCATAAGCAAACTACAAGGCGGGGGAGAAGGTGGATGTGGCATGATGGAAGTCATCCTCAGCAGAGTGTGCAGTGTGGCTAGGGATGCTTCGGGGACTGGGGCTGGTGTGGAAACCCAGCAGTAATTGTGGTAGGACTAAATGGACAGGACTTACAAGTGCTTTGGTACCAGAACTGAAATTGTAAATGACCTCAACAACCTCAGCAGCAATTTGCAGTCAGTGAGATGTAATTCAATGAAGACACAAACTAAATGTGCAATATGGAATGAGCACTAATTGGGGAAGCAGCAGGGAGGAGGGGGCCGGGGACTGTCCGCGCTACCATGTTCTCCCTAACACCGTGCTGCTGAGTCAGACATTGGGAGGTGCAGGGGAGAGTCACTCCATGAGCACAAGTGGGGCTCAGGTTGGACTTTGTATGCTGGTCACTAAGGAAGGGTCATCTCTGCTGTGGCAGAAGGGATTGCAGCACAGCGCAGGGATACCGGCTGCTATCATCAGCCTAGCTATTGCATGAGTTCAGCACAGATTAGTTTCTCTGTTTGACTTTCACCTTTCAGAAGTGATTTGGAAAGTAACATCAAATTTAGTACAAAAGCAAAGAGCAGAAGGAGGCTGTGATTCATTCCAAAGTACGCTATTAATGTTGAAGAGGGAAAAAAAAAAAAAGTGTCACAGAGAACGTAAGAGAATCATATTAGACCAAACTGAAGTGCAACCAGCTCAGGTGTAGGATGTATCAGCTATTTAACACCAGATAACAGCATTCAGAAGTGTGCAGGACTGAGACATGAAGGAGATTATCCTAATCGCTGAGACTCTCAGAGCAGAGCTAGGCTGGCAGAAGTGGTGACTGACAGGGAAGTTAGCTGGGATAAACAAGCACTTACTTGTAAAGCAATGTAACAGGGTTTTCAGAAGAGGTCAAATGGTCCTCACAGCCTGTCTGAATGAATAGCATCTCTTCTACGCACTGAGGCTTTTATTTTTACTGACTCATGGGAGCTGAGTCAAATCAGTTGAGGCTGAGGCTGTTTTAGTACCAGGTCAAATTGGTAGCGACGCAGTTCTTACTGAATGAGGAAAAGCTGAGAGATGCAGCCCTACAGCAAAGCAGCTCCTACAGTTAAGCCAGGCAACACAGAGCTCTTCCCCGCTGTGTCACACACCCTGGAGCGACGGACTGAGATGCTGCAGGACAGAGGGATGTGGTTGGCCCTCTCCTATACTCTGGGACATGCAGCTGGCTCCCAGCTGGCAAAGCTCACCTGTCTCTGCCTGAAAAGCAGCTTTTCATGCCTGCTTATCCTCCTGAGCTCAAAGCTACTTCTGAACATACCTGTAACAGACCTGGGGTCAATTCTTCACCACTAGCATAAAAGTGCTATGAAAGCCTATGTGTTTGTGGGTCTGTCTGGTGCTGGTATCGGGGCAGCCAAGGACCAGCATTCCTGTGTTGCCCTTGCAGAAGCAGGAGGTGATGAATGTTTTCTGAGTTGGGCTTCCTTTCCTCCTGCCAAACCTCTGACTGCCCTGGGTGTCAGAGGGACCAAGGACTGTCTTACAACCCTTGTTTGTAACTCAAAAATGTCCTCCTAGAGAAAATTAACTATATTGAAGGCTGTTCTGGCTACTTGGCTTTGATGCAGCTGGGGCAGCCCTGCCTGCCTAGTGCCTTTAGGATGCTCCAGCAGCTGTCTTGGTGCTAGACAGGGGCTAGGGGTGGCCTGTTGACTTGTTAAATATATTACCTGAGAGTTTAAAACAAATCATCTGTGGAGTTTGCAAATGGATGAGGTATCGTGATTCAGTCAGGAAAATGAGGGAAATCAATCACAAGGACAGTGAAAGCCAAGTAGTGAAAGAGATGTCAACTGGTAAAGGGCAGCATTATATTGAATTATCCCTCACCTTTTGCTCTTGCACGGATTTTATTCTTTGTTGCCAAGTTACCAGGTACATCTCCCTTGTTCTTACACATGTATGTATTTTCCCCCAGCCTCAGTTCTGTTTGCCATCAGGTTGGGTTTGAGCATACTGGCATTACCCAGACCACTGCTTGTAAGCCTGGAAGAAAAGGACAGCAAAAGCTGCAGCCACTGCAGACCCAGTGTGTTTTTAAGGCATGCAATAAAGGTAGGGTAGGTCAAAGTAGCTCTTTATCTCTCTTCTTCATGGACCACAAAAGTCAAGTAGTTTGTTCTGCTGGCAGTGAGGTTGGTTGCTTTTGAGTGGTGCTGTTTGGAGGGTCCAGCTCTCCTCCAGATCCCCTGGCATTTCCCTCCTGCTGTGCTGCAGAGGAGGAGGTGACAGCAGAGTATAAAGACAGGGGGGTCCAAATAGCCTCAGAGCTGCTGAGCTGATGAGAGCCTGGGCTGACTTTCAGGCTGTAAGTGCAGTTTGCAGAGTGGGTGGGGAGAAATGAGGTGTTCAAAACTCTGAACGTGTTTTGGTGCTGGAGCTACGGTAATAGTGTTGGACATGCACTGTGCCGTACTTACAGAGCAGCCTTGCAGAGCCTCAGTGGGGAGTCACTGGATTTTGGGAGGTGGAATATATTTGCATGATTCATAGACAGAGGAGCTGTTGGTCTGGATGCAACTGAGGTGCATTTCTTCTTTGGCTGTTTGAGAGTCAGGCATCAAAGCAGCTCACTGTCAAATGTTTCCTGCAACTGTAACAGAGCAGAGTTAGATCCATCATTGCCTGTACGTCAGGAATGGAGGCTCTGCTGTTACCCTGTTTTTAAAATGTTCTTATTGAATAAAAAGCATCAGAGACTGCAGGAGTCACCTGATCCCACCTCAGAGATAACTGGGAATCTGCTTAAATTCAGTGCTCCTTTTTGGGGGCTACTGACTTACCAGAGTTACTGTCCTTCTATCAAGGAGAAGATTGCTTTGAGCATCTGCCTGGCATCTTTACCATCAGACTGCGCTGCACTTTGCTATTGTGGGTCTAGGTTTCTTTTGATGTTTATTGATACCAGCTCATAAATCCCCATGCTGCAAGGAATTGCTTTGCTCAACAGCTAGGGCTCCATTTTTGAAGGTGGTATGTGTCTCCTGCACTTCTTTGGGGAGGGCACACCAGTTTACAGGGACCATAAATAAAATAGCTGTTGGAGTAATTGGTTACTGTCCCATGCTTTATTCACCCTAGACTTCTGCATCTAAGCTGGGGGAAGCAGAGGAGAGTTCTTGCACTTTCCTGTTTCAGACATTTCCATGTTTCTTTTACTTCTTTCTCTGTGCCTCTCCCCAGGTTTCTTGTTCTTAGAGTCTGGTTTATGTCCTGCTATGGAAGTGGCCACATATTATCCCTAAGGACTCTAACAAAAGAACTGAAATGCCTTTTCCCATTATCTAAGTGCTTATTATCAGAAAGAATGAAGGTGTCTGCCATGGTCTGCAAGCAGCAGGGCTCAGCCCCTGCAGGTCCCTGATTTGCTTTTACAGAATCTGCAGAAGGTATCTGATAAAAACAATTTCGTTGTCAGGAGGCTCCAGCTCCCTCTCTGGGAAGATGCACCACAGTGGAAACACTTTTTGAGGGCTGAAAATCAGAGGTTTTTCAACATCCACTCTGTAGGTTCTAAACTGTTCCTGGATGAGTGTGGGTGGGTGAGTGAGCACGGTGGCCCCAGGTCTCAGCACCTGCGGGGAGGGAAGTGCTGGGACCAGCCTAGGCAGCATGAGAGGAAGCGCCATGCAGAGCTGGCCAGAAAGAGGGCCTGTTTGCAGGGGAACCCTCACTGGTTTGTAAGCTATGACATGCTTTTTGTTCCTGCACAGTTCTCTGTACCACTAGAACTCAGGCTGGTGTCCCAGCACCGGGCACTGCACTGCGGTGTTGCTGTATGCTGTCTATATGTGAAAGCTGCACTTTCTGCTTTAGGGAACCTGCGCAAGTTACTGTGTTTCCCGTGGATTCATTGAACTGTGAAGTGTCACATTCTGACAAGCATCACTGCCTTGCTGTGATGCTGGAAATAAAAGTCCAGGTGATGCTACAGTACTGAGTGAGGCATGGGGGGCCAGGTGGGTGGAAGCAGGCCTGCCCTGTGAGCTTTCGGAGCCCAGGACCATGTGGCATGTTGTATGTCAGTGAATATGCAAATACACTTGTCTGCCACATGTGGAAAGTTATACAAATACCAGGCCTGCCTTGAGAAGAGGGCTGCCCTATGGAGGCACCCGCTCTCCACGGAGAGATTTTGGATGTGGGTCTGTCTCTGGTCATCCTGGCTCCCCATGAGTCTGATACTCCAGTCACATGTGGGGATGGGTGGCACTTCTATGGGTCATGGTTGCACTTCTCTGGGTCGTGTACCCAGAGAGGGCTCATCTTGCAAGACCTGAGAGGCTGTCTCTGCGTGTAAGCAGTGATTGTAGTCTGGAGGAATAGGGGCCACTGGGGTGGTGGGATGGAGAGAAGCTGTGTGCTGTTGGTGAGTCTCTGGGGTGGGAGGGTGCAGCTGGATCCTACTCCGTAATCCTTAACCCCAGAACCTAAGCCAGTAGGGCAGCTCATGGGACTAGGAACCTCAAGGGAGAGCTGCAGGTTTCCAGTCTCCCACTCTTTGGGTAGAAAGCCCTGCCCCAAGCCCCAGGCAGATCTGCAGATGGTGCTGGTCACATGCATCTCTGCTGCTTTACAGAACTGTTGAGCTGCCTCAAGTGCTGTGGGAAGCCCTGTGCCGTTCAGGTTACTCCCAAAGCACCAATAACAGTGTTGGCCTGACCCCATTTTCCTCTCTCCTTAGAGTGCCTGTAAGCCTCTCAATCAAAGCCTCTGAAGTCCTTCCTAACACCCATGGCCCACCCCTCCATCTGGAGTGTCTGACAGCTGATAAGAGGCTGATGTTTCCAGCTGAAGAACTGAAATAGTTTGTTATTTTCCATGATTTCCTTGGCAAAGGAAAACAAGCCCATTTGTTTAGAAGCTCATAAAAGAGGAGCTTTATAGTAGGAACATTCATAAACTTGTTTGCTTTTGACCTTCTCCACATTGCTGATGGTTTCAAGTTCTTGTCCCGGGCATTGTGCTTGTCTGGGCTGTCAGTGGCATTTTTGAAAAACAGTCTCACCCACAGTAATTTGCATTGCTCAGCACTCCAACACTGAGCCTTCAGACATGCCATCCTTCTTCACCGCAGTGGTGGGTAGGTGTGCAGGTGTCATACATCAACAGCCTTATAGAACAGCAGACCTGGATGCTGAAAAGAAAACTGGCCACTAATTCCATGTTACTTTTTTTTTTTTCTAGATTAATCAATGCTGCTCAAGCAGTGGGCATTTCCCAGGCTCTTAGTTGCTAAGTATTGAGTTTGTGCCATGAGGGGGGGAGTGTGTGTTTGTGAATCATGCCCTTAAATTAATAACAAGGTATTCTGTGAAGGCGAGCAGTTAAATCTTCAGTGAGTGTGGGTCATGGGGGACTGATACACTTCAAAGAGAGCTTGTTGCTTTTCAGAGATAGTAAAATAGCAGGCATAAAGTACAAGCCAGGACAGCCACCTTTATTTATACCTAAAGGCAGGAAATTGGAATTACCTTGGCTAGACTGTGAGACCTCAAGTGTTGGGTCTAGATTCAGAATTTAATGCTGGCATCTGATATTTTGAGCAGATAAAAATGAAATCTTTTTTTCCACCTATGCGTCTGTTGACTGAGGAAGGACTCTCCGAACTGCAGATCCTCACTGTGGCTGATGGATTCCCTTCTTGAATTACACTGTGATGGGTTTCTTCAAAATATGCCTGAGAACTCTGTACACTTTTCAAGCTCTTCCCCATCTAGAAAAGTCTTATTTTACTTCAGTCTGGAGGGAGTCTTCCTCATCTTGTTTTCTGCATCTGTAAAACCTTTGCATGGTTCTCCTGCACAGACCAAGGACGTCACAAATTGCTAGATGTTGAGTTCTACGAATACACAGCAGCTCATGAGACTGCCTGGGACATGTGCTTGCATATTGCCCAGCTCTTTGCTATACATGGATTCAGATAAAATTCACCAACTCATTGGTGTGTGATGGAAAAGTACATGTACTGATTTGATACAAAATGCTCTTTGGAATAAGCTTTTGTAGGGTAACACTGTCCGATTTCAGATAATTGCTAGATTAAAATTGTAAGCATGGCACAATGTTGAAATAATATGTCTCATCTGGCTCCTAAGTGCTGGTAAACAAGACACAGCTGGCAGGAGATGTACAAGTAGTTCAGTCTTAATTTCCCCCATATTCCCACTGTACATGTTAGCATAAAATATTCCCTTCCTCAGTTTTTCTGAAGACAGAAAAGGGAAAAGGAACATAAGGCTGAAAGTCTCCGTGGTGGATTCAAGGTGGGAGTCCAGCATGCTGGAGACTGCTCGCTTCAGCACAGGGGAAGAGAGGGATGTCATGTTTTATTAGCCTTTGCAAGTTGTATCAATGACGGGACCTAATTGCAATTATTGGGAGGTAATGTTAACACATTCTCTCGAGTAACTACCACTGTTTACCACTGTTCCCTCTGGAGTCATGGTGAAGCGTGCATTATCGTGCAGTTCATGGTGTGGCAGATCTGTATCACTGCTATATTACTGCTGTAGGTCTGAGGTCCGTGCCAGCAGGAATCCTGCCCGAGCGGGGCCTCAGGTCTGTCTCCCTCCATCCTCACCTTTACCGTTTGTCCAGTCTTTACCTGGCGCTTCTCTTGATGCTGTAGGAGAAGGATGTGTGTGCAGGCATAGCATCCAAAGCAGCTGGACTGGAATGGGCTGCCAGCACCGAGCTGTCCTGTGCTGTGCATTTGCCTGTGCTTCCCTGACTTTACCCTAGGGTATACCCTTAATCATGCTGTCCATGATCCCATCACTTCCCTATTAATTACTGTTTTGAGTCTTTAACGTTATTATTAAACTGGAACTGTTGGAACGCTCTGCAGTAAGGTGTAATAAGTATTACTGACAGCATTCTCTGCTTTGTGTATCAATCTGTGTTAAACTCTGATTTAACACCTGGTTGTCTCATTACTTGCAGCACTGAGAAGGGAGATTAAGACCTGTGGGGTTAGCAATGCTGGCTCTGAGCCTTCTCCAGTCAGGATCAGCTGGAGCCTTGCCAAGGCTCTTGGAAAGAGCTTGCACCTGCAGCAGGGAACTGTTCCTCACTCCGTGAGTCCCTGCAGGAGGGAGACAGTCCCTCAAAAGCAGCAAGCAGCTGCTGCACACTTGAAAGAGGACGAAGGTCCTGACTGCAGATGGTAACTGTGTGCTGAGGCTGCCTTTCCTTGGGACCTTTTGTCTCTGATTTCTTCAGCCATTGTTCTGCCGCTGAGGGATGTTCTTGCCTGATTAATCCCTTTCGTGGTGTTTGCCTTTTTTTCCCCAGGCCCATGTGTTTGATCTGAGCATTAATAAGTATGAAGCTCTCTGCACCCAGCTAGTGGTGGCCAAGAAGAAAAATAAAATAACCCATATCCAGTTTAACCCTGTCTACCCTGTGGTCATCATTGGAGATGAACGAGGCCACGTTACTTCCTTGAAGCTCTCTCCCAATCTGCGCAGGATGCCCAAGGTAAGGACGACCTGCAGTCCCCTCATGGAGGTACCAAACCACAGCAGGTCTCTTCGTGCCTTATCACTGTCCTCTCTCCTTCTGTGCAATGATGTTGGCAAAACTGCTCTCTCTAGCAAGGTGCTTAAGATTACCTCAGGCCTTTTGGGTAGGATGTTCGGGATGTTGGATCCCTGCCTCTGTTCCTGTATGAATAAGAGGCTCAATTCTCTCCTGAGCAGGAGTGGGGAGGGATGGGAAGGGGATTTGCTGTCTGTGTGCACTTTCTCACCATGGTCCAGGCAAGCCCAGAAGCTCTGCAGAGGTTCATTTGTTTCCCAAAGCTCACATCTTTTCCGAGTGTTGATTTTTCTGTGCAAAAGTCCTTGAAACCAAGTAAAGGAGGTCCCAGCTCCTTCCCAAGTCCTCCCACATAGCCCATGCTACCTGTCTTCTTGTGCTCCTGGATCATCAGAGCCTGTGGCCTGACTACCATGTCATGTCTCCTGTAAATGAGCAACCACTATCTTTCATTTGTGAGGAGACTTGGGATCCCTGTCTCAAGTGACAGCAAGGAGATGTATGTGCCTCTGTGAGCTGGTGAAGCCCCTTTTCCCACCCAGGCATGAGTGCCAGTCATGGAGGATGATGACTTCTCCCACACGGATGCTTTACTAGACTTTCTGTCTGGGCTTCATCCAGCCATGAGCTGAATGGCTGTAAATGCAGTGTCCTTTCTGAGCCCATGTAATTCTCATATCCAGCTGTCTCTTGTTTAGTGGAGCTTTTTCAGTTTCAGGCTTTTTAGAACTGATCCAAGAAAGCAATCTCTCAGGATGATCATCTTTTATTTATATACCCACAAAGGTTTTATATACTCTACTAACCCACTGTATTAAGCAGGGTCTTTGGCCAGGAACTAATCACCCTGATGTTAGTCCAAAGTCTGAATGATTTTTAAAAAGTTCCTTCAGCCAGTCAGCACTGGAAATGTGAATCTTCCCTGTGCTCAGAGGGCATAGAAAACACAGTAGCATGGCAATCTCTTTGGGGCTGGGTGTGGGAGCTGTTGAGGAGAATGTCTCATATGCTTCATGCTTTTCTATTTCCATCAAAACCGCAGCCTGAGACCATCCAAGCTCTCAGGGCTGTCATAAGCTTGGCTCAGTACAAGTTTCCTCATTGCTTTATAAGTCCTTCTTGGGTGTGGGCAAGCACTGTGTCTGCCATGGACCCTGGTTGCACAAGGGTTCAGCAGTGGAGATGGGTCACACACACAAATAAACCCGGCTTCTCTCCTCCCCACCCCAGCTATGGGGTGAGCAGCACACAGCAATACTGCGCTGTGGGTCCAAATGAGTTAAAATGTCTCCTTCCAGTCCTGGTGGCCAGCAGCAGCCCTCTGTGCAGGTGTGAATGCTGTCATCTCCCTTTGCCAACTTTCTTCAGAGGCATATTGCATGTCGTTGACAAAGCAGTTTAAACTGAGAGTTCAGGAGTGGCTCAATCACTTATTGCTGACCTTGAACCAGTAGATACCATAGCCCAGGCAACGTATAAATGGGATGGAAAAAGACTCTGCTGCTCTGATGTTATTAAGCTATCTGTCTTCTGCTTGCTTGGTTAGGTTTGAAGGGACACTAAGCACTGAACTAAATGTTTCCTGCACATGTGGAGAAGAAGAAGGGATGTTCAGGCATGGCTGGTGATGTGTGCAGGTCCCCTGGCTGCAGCCAGCTCTTCTCTGAAAGAAATGAGAATTTGAAACAGATGACATACAGTGTGGTGGCAAAGTGGCAGATCTGGCCTAGTCCGCTCCGCGGCCTTTCTGTGTCGCAAGTGGACAAGTGAGCTGGGTCGCTGAGCCCGTCTTTCATGGCTGATGTGGCATCTGCTGTGCCAAATGCCAGTTTCTGGGACCCTGTAGTCAGGAGGTTTAGCTGCTGCAAGAAGGTGTTTTAACAGAGGGAAGTCAAGCCCTGGCAGAACAGGCAGCAACATCCACTGTGTCCTCCTGTCTACCTCCTTGCTGTGCCAGCACCAGCATTCATGTCTCAACCAGCAGCAAACCTCCAGCTGTGTTTGCAAGAGTGTCATCTCACCTTGTGGAGTCAAATGTACTTCCAGAGTATTGATCCTGACTCCTCTGAAGATCAAGTCAGTGTGATCTTTAAACCTTTACTGTGTAGCCAGCTTTCCTCTGTAAAATTACTTCACTTCTCTCACTTTTCTGGGAGTCTCCATAGCCAAGTTAACAGTTGCAGAATATCCATAGGTGTTATAAGTGGAGAGGGTCCAAAACTGTGCAGAGTCCTGCCATCCCAGCCGTCTCCTCACAGACATAGAAACCCATCTGTGCCTGGCTCAGTACCTGAGTACCCCAGTCTGGCCTCGCTGGCACTTGATCCCCACAGAGCCCAGTGGGGACATCTGTTCAACACCAAGGAGGAGAAGCCATGGCTGGTGCTTCTGGAGGTTGTGGCCTTCACACCAGCCCCAGCATCTGTGACCTCAGATGCCTGATCTGGTTTCCATTGACTCCTTTGAGTTGGGAAGGTGCCTTTTGCTGAGGTCTGGCAGAACTCGATGTGCTGATGGGAAGGGAGAGCCCAGGACTCATCCAGGTCCCATGGCTCCTCTGTTTCACACTGATGTCGCAGAGGTTTGCCTGTGAAGCTTCTCCACCAGCTTCCCACACTGCTGGGACAGCTGCTTTTGACAGGTATGACTAGCAGACTAATCACCCTTTTCTGGAGCTCTTAATAGCCACATGTCATTCCAAATTATCTTTCTTCCCCTAAAAATAGACCTGGTACTGTCTGCTCCATGTTCTCTGGATTTCTTGGCTGTCACTGGGCTTCCAATATAGGGCTCACCAAAAGACTGTGAGTGAGTTTCATCTTGGTGGGATTTCAGCTGATCTGAATTTATTCTGGTTTGCCTGTTAGTTAAAGCCGGTGTGGTGGATAAGTGCAAATAGGGAGGGTAAGGCCTCCTGGGTTCTTGTCAGAGCTTGGTTCATTCCTCTCTTCATGTACTAGAGTGAGAAGAGGAGATTCAAGAGCTCTTTAAATAATTTGCAGGGCTGATCTGCAGCTTAATTGATTCATGTTTGTAAAACACTTTGGGATCTTTAAAAAGTGTTATTTAATACTCCAAGCTTTGCCATCAGCAGTGTTAGCACAGCTTCATTTATGAACACTTGGCAGAACAAATATGCAAAGGGAGGAACTTCTTGAAATGATTCAGGTAGCATTTTCAGAAGTAACTTTCACCAAGACACACAGTAAAAGCTTCAAAAAATGCCTAAAACTCCCTGTGAGCTTTGGCCTCCTAAATCATTTAGTGGCACATGGGAAAGGGTGCATTTGTTGTTGAGAGGAAGCTGCGGACAGGGGCTCTGCCACCTGTTGGGCATTTGTGTTGAGGGCACATCTGCATGCACAGAGGGTACAGCAGGCATCCTTGTGTCTTTGCCCTGGTGATTTGGGTCCTGGAGCCCTCCCCAGCCCTACAGGCTGAGTCTCTGGGGCGGGACAGAGACATCCCTTGCCCTGAAGCAGTGACCTGTATTTATTTCCATGAGGTGTGATCGTGGTAGAGGTTTTCTGTGGCTGTTGCTGTTGTCTCTAGATGATGTGAGTCCTCTGGGAGTCCTCTGGGAACACAATGCCCACCAGCTCCAAGAGCCTAGGGATCATGGAGGTTGGGGGGCCAAAGATGGTAAAACCCAAACCTTGTGGGAAGAGCAACCATGAGGTAGAGAGCAGAGCTTGCTGAATGTGGGTTTGCAATCAAACTACCACCAGCACACGGTCCTGCATTGGCCATGCCAAACACCCAGCTCCCTGAGCACCCAGCCATACCTGGGCAGAAAGCTCATTCCAACAGGTATTGTCCTGTGCAAGGAGACCTGGTGAAACTAGTTTGTGTCCTTCTGCTCAGAGCTCAGAGATGTGGCAGAAATGCTTGCAGTATTTTAAGATGCAATAGGAACAAGTGGCTCTCTGCTGTCATCCAAGCCACTTTTGGACTCCAAGCACTCCTTAAATATTGCATTGGTTGTCAGGCAGGAATTGTTTAACTAATAAAGTATCGTTCCTAATTTGTAACAACCTTGGTGGTTGAGTTCACCCAAGGGAAGCATTGCTGCAAGAGGAATCAGTTTGGGGCAGAGATGTTTAATTAGTAAGCCTTCCAGGTTTCATTCGAGGGTTGGAAGAAATTAAAGCCTTTTGTCATCACAGTCAGAAGAATGTAACTGCTCATGGGCTTTGGTTAGTTTTTAAAAAGCTGCTAAAATAGCCTGGCGCAACCCCTGTCAATGCCAAAAGTAAGCAGGAGATAGTAAAAAAAAAAAAGTGTGAAGAGTTTTTAGAAATGTTGGGAGACAACAGTGGAGTGGGAGAAGGAGAGAAAGCAGGCCAAAGAAGTGTTACAATACAGCATTAGCTGAGGCTAAGGCAAATTTCTTGGCCAGTATCCAGGCTGTCAGCCAGGGAGGCAGCCAGCTTCTTGGCCTGATGCTTGTCTTGGATATTTATCTTGGATTATCTAGGTTGATTATCTCAGCCTCTGTTCCTGCTGCGGGTTTCTTCACATGCAAGTCACCTCTTTCTCTGTCCCTCAGGGACAACCAAGTTACTCTCCAGGCAGTAAATCCTGGATGATAGGGTCTAACTGGGCATGAGTGGAGTGAGAAGGGGAACACGGCTGCTCATCCATCCCAGGACACGGTGGCAGGGCTGCACGCAGGTCAGGAGCTGCAGGCACACGCCTGTGTGCCCAACGCTGGGTGCCTGTGAGCAGCTGGTGGTGTGGGTACAAACGAGGGGGCATGGGGTGGCTCTGAACCTTTCTATCCATTTGCAGGTGCTTGGGCAGCTGCTCTGCTCTCTCTGTGCCATATCACACCAGCCAGTGTCACCTCCAGATTCCTTGTGCCCCCCTGCATCTTTGCAGCCCTGATGATTTTGCCCTTGGACAGATCCAGCCCAAGGCTGTTCAGCCAAGGGGGGACAGTTGAGTCTTGCTGCCTGGAGCACTTTGGCTCCTGGACTGTAGCTGGTGGCAGGATCTGGGAGGGATCAGTCAGGATTTGATGGACTGTGATGAACAGTGGGAGCATGTTGGAGTTTTCAGGAGGTGAAGGAGGGAAGGGGATTTGGGAAAGATTGATGAAAGTGTGTGAAGTTTTAGGGAGAGAGTAGGACAGTGGCTGAAATCTGTTCTTCAGCCTATCCCTCCCCCCAGCACTGCCTCCTTTGCTGTCACCTGGGGCTTGAGGTTGCTCCCTCCTCATACTGCCCAGCAGCACCCACTGCACACAGCGCTTTCTCAACAAGGGACCCTGGTTTTGTCCCTGTACACAGCTTCATAGAATCATAGAATCATAGAATCATCTCGGTTGGAAAAGACCTTTAAGATCATCAAGTCCAACCACTAACCTAACCTTGCCATCCCATAACCACTAAACCATGTCCTCAAGTACCTCATCTATCCTTCTTTTAAATACCTCCAGGGACGGGGACTCAACCACCTCCCTGGGCAGCCCATTCCAGTGCCTGACAACCCTTTCTGTGAAGAAATTTTTCCTAATGTCTAACCTAAATCTAAACCATTCAGTGGGATGCAGCTCAGGTCCAGAGCTGGTACTGAGCTAAGACAGTGTGAACAGTGTGATGCTTGTTCCTGAACCCCACTGCTTTGTAGCCTTGCATTGCTGTGACCTAGGGTGATGGGGAGAAACTTGAAGGAGCTTAGGACCAGGAGATTGTTTCTGTTGTTAGTGTTTTCCTGTAGATGTGGGAGGTGTTTCAGTAGCTGTGAGGGGTGAACTGATCAGCATGGTAAGATGAACCTGAACTCCCTCCTTCTGTCCCAGGAGATACAGTCCGTCTGCATGCAGGACTGCCTGTACCTACAGGAGGAAGCTATAGATTAGGTACATTCTCTGAGGTCACAGCAGTCCTGGACTGGTGAGTGGTTTAGCACTGAGGGAAGTACATTTTGTCCCAAAACTTTCTATTTCAACAGCTCTTATGTGATATCACTCTGTCTGAGAGAAAAGCACTCGCCTCTCCTCTCCAAACAGCTCAAGACTTGCTCTTCTAGTGGTATAATTCCTAGCCCCTCTGGTTTCATGCAAATGCTCCTCTCTTGTTGAGATTCCTGCAGTCGCTTCTGTGCTGTCTGAGCAGTGGCTGATTTCCTCGTGTCTCTTCAGGGCTGTCTAATTGCTCAGTGACCCAAAAGCACAGAGCACAAGCAGCGCTGGAGGAATCTGGCGTCGAACACTGCTGCGCCTTGCCTAGATCAGGACTGCCTCCTCCAGATGCAGCTTGGACCCCTGATAAGGAGGCACACGCATGTAAGCTTGGGTCTTGTAAAAACTGACCTGCAGCTTGATGGCTCTTTTTCCTCTGAGATTTGCAAATGCTTTTTGATTTCCTTTCAGTTCCTCCCCTGTTATTTACCATAATTGCAGATAGCTGCTCTCTGTAATGTTAGGGGAAGAGCCGAGCAACATGAGGTGGATCCAGGGACTCATGAAACCCTATTTCTGCCCATTCACACTTTTCTGTGTTGCTTGTGTAGGCCCTGTAAGGACATCTGCACTGGCGTTGACTCCGTGGTATGGGAAGGAAACCCAGCACTGGAGGCCTTCAAGAGTAGGTTAGACACATGTCTGTAGGGAGAGGTGCTCTGAGCCTGCCCTGGTCAGAGAGGGCTGGAGGTGGATGCTGTGACTATCCCCGCTGTCAATGCGTGCTGGCCCTAGCACACACTGAGGGCAGCAAGAGGCCATACCGCTTGTGTGCAGCTTGCCAGTGCGTGAGCAGCATTGCTGGTGTCCTGAAGCCAGTTTGCTGTGCAGATCTATGACTCATAACTGTAAGTCAACAACTACTGAAGGAAATACAGATGTGCACTGACAAGAGCAGGGTCGTCTGCCCCTTCTACCTGTTCCTTCCCCTCTGCACTTTTCTGACCTGCCGCCATAGTGGGAAACCCATTAGCAGGATCCCTTCTTCCTCCACTGTCCCATATCAAGATCTCTCCATCTAACGTAACCTGAGATAAAATGAGGGGACTGTTTAATCATGAAAAGTTGTTCCTTGGGAAGAGAGATGGTCCACTTGCCAGCAAGCTCCGATCCTTCTTGGGCAGAACTGAAGCCTTTGGATGTTTATCTGGGGACTCTGGACATATCCACTGTGCACAGGAGAGCAGCTTAACAGCAACAAATTCAGATGTCTGAGAGTGTCACACCATAGGTACAAAGAGTTCTGTATCCTGGACAGACATGTGACAACTTCAGACACTAGCACTGTTTGGAGACATAACCCAAACAAGCCAACAGTAGATCTAAAGGACTTGAATCTTCTCTCATTAAATCAGTTTTCTTTGTTTTCGGAGAAATAACTTCTGAGTTGCATCAGAGTATGTGAAGGGAGAAGAGAACTCTATGTGACTGCAGGATTGCTGAACTCTAAGGTCAAAGAGCTGGGGTTTTTTCTTCTTTTCAGTCTTCCTGGCCACGTGTCTTCAACCTTATTTTTGTTGTGTAATGTCACTTACTGTGACCGCTGTGTTTGGCAGTTGGTGGAGAGACAACATCAGCGTATTTACAAGTTATTTTAAGCTGAAGTCAATTCTCAGTGGTCAGGATGAAGTGTGTTTAGTACGTTAAATGGAAAGACTGGCAACTGGAGCAAGAAAAGGTCCAATTTTAAGAAAATGGAATAGTACTTATTAATTATTTCTAAAGTGCAATTCTCATCCCATGAGGTGCTGTGTGCTGTCAGGGGGACGCTGACAAAGCCAGACTGGCTTTGACTTTCTGGTTTCCTCTTTGAAGATCTGTGTAATAAAAGGGTTGCCTGTGTTTGAAAGTGATGCAAGACCAGGGGTTTGGAGAAAAATGCTAGGGGGGTTTATTTTTGTGATCAATAGTGGTCAAGCCACTAAGCTAAATGCCCCTCTAGACAAATCTGCTGTATGTCCTTTGTCTTTATTGTCCTTTGGCTATTCAAGAGTAACTGAAATCTGAATTTGGCCAAGCTAAATGGATTTTAGTGTGGTGTTACGTTACTCCTTCCCTTGTATTTCTCCACGCCAGCACAGTTATGTTGCTACAACAACTGTTTGTCTGTAGGCTTTGCATCCTCTTCCTTGTGAACTGATTGTGTCTGTACTTTGGTGCCTGCCATCCCAGAGCTCCCCAAGCCCCTCTGCAGCCCAGTGAGCCCCATCGCTGCCTGTCCTGGGAAATGCCTAATGCATGAGAAGGAGTCCTGCTTCACGTCTTAAAACAATTTGCAGTTTGGTCAGATCTGCAATTGCCTGAATATGCCTGTTCAGCTTGCATAGCTCCTCTTTGAGCCGAGCCTCTGCTTTCTCCAGCACCTTGGCAGAAAGCCGTGGCAGCAAAGGAGTGGGCACAGCATAACATTATGGCAAGAGAGGCACTGCCCAGGCTCGCAGGCCACTTGGCTTGCCTTTTCTCCCTGTTTCTTTCTTTTGCTGTCCTCTGTGAATTAATTTCTATGCACATGACTTAAATCCCCTCCAGAAAATTGGGCGACCCTGAGAAATCACCCATTCTTTGCCTGAATAACAGCCCCAGTACAAAGGCAGAGGGACCCCTGGGGGAACAGGCTGTTTTCATAGCATGTCTTTGGCAGAGCCAGTGAGACTTTTGAGGGGAATCTCATTCTCCCAGCAACGGCTGGGTGGGAGAGCAGGTCTGCCAGCCTGCAACCTCTCCTGCAGAGGCTATTCAGTACTCAGCCCCCTGCCATAACTGATTACAGCTGCCTGCTGATGGAGACAACGTGGAAGCTTATCCTCCAGGTCATCTGAGAGTGAGCTGCTTTTTTGCTAGAGAGCCCCAAGCAGCTCTTAGGAGTGCAGCTATTCCTGAGTGCTGGCTCTGCCGCAGGGGTGTGGGGGAGGAAAGCTTGTTAGCTCAGCCCCTGAGCCACGGGGCACATTTGAAGGGCAAAGCGGTGGCTTATCATGAGATGTGGTACAAAGCAGTGGTGCAAAGCCTGGCTGACCCAGTCCTGTTCCTGGACCTAGCCTCTGCACCTCCTTGGATGAGATGTAGCTCCTCTCCATGGGAGATGGGATGAGGACACCCATCTCCCTGGGAGCCAAAGCAGACAAGTGAGGGGTGACCATAGACACTATGAATCTGCTTTCCTACAGCCTCTCTTCTCTGTGCATCCCTACTGCTGAGTGCTTTTTGGGACACATCCAATACAGTTGTACCTCAGGAGAGGACCTGATGTTGGGGTGCACTGATGGACAACCCTGTCCCACCAGCACCCAGTGCCTGGCAGGCTCTCCTGCCTCTCTGCCTTGTCCACCACAGGAAGACAGCTGAATGTCACAGACTATGAAGCCCAAAATTTCAAGCTAGGGCAGCCAGGTCCCTGAAGAACTGGTGAAAATTAGGAAGTGGAACAGGGCACCAAGAGATACTAACCCACAACCGGCAGACACAGCAGTGATGTGTGTGGTCTTACACCTCCAGCCCAGCAATCCCATCTCAGCCCTGTGCTGCCCCTCCGCTGTCCATCCTGGCAGACAGAGGAGTGAGAAGGGGGGGGTGACAGTCCAGGTCCCAGTGTGGTGCAGAGGAAATAGGTGGCAGTAGTGTAAGGGAAAGGATGAGGAGCTGGATCATGGTGTGATCGGGAAGGAGCAGGCATCCCATGGCTGGTAAAGCATGCAAAACCCTGGGACACAGGTGAGCAGCTCCCTGTTGGCTCTGCACCTCCACAGGGGTTGGTTTGGCTTCCCTGTGTGCTGGTCATGCAATGTAGGTGGAAAAATGTAACTAATTCTCTCCAACTCATGGCTGTGCAGTGTTCTGGGCACCTGAGGACTCAGTAGGGATGGGAAACGGGACACTGGTCTTCACTGGCAAAACTCATCCCAGTCATGTTTTTGCATTGCCTCACTGAGCCCAGCAATGCCCCAGGGCTTGGAGAAGGTGAGCTTTTACTCTTCTTCAAGATCTTCAGCTTTTCCTTGCTTGTGATATTGCATAGCTTGTCCCTGGGCATGTTCTGGGCACTGTGGGGCAGCGTCCCTCATTGCAGAGCCTGGTGGTATTTGCTGCAGTGACAAAGGCAGGAGATTTGGCATGAAATGGAGTAGGAAGAGATGCAACTATGAGGGCCAGAGGAACAGCTTGAAATTTGGCACATCCCTGTAACTCCTCCTGAGCCACTGCCAGAGCCTGACACAGCCTTCCCCAAACAGCCGGCCTGGGTTGGAAAGGGATGAGGCTGCCAGTGAAGAGACAGAGGGCTGCTCCCTGCCTGAGAGAGTGTGTCTGTGCCTCTATAAAACACACCCCAAATGCATTGTTGTAAAAAGGCCTTCACTTGCAGACTTCTCCTGTGTGTTTCCTAATGCTGGGTGCCTCAATCTACACACCTCCATGCCCCTACATGCCTTGATCGAAACTATCGTGCTGCTCCCAGCCCTTGCCAAGCCTCTCCCTGACTCGCGCTCATGCTCCCTACCAGCCTCCTCTGAAAGAAAAGAGAAACACCTGCGCCAGCAGGCAGGCCAAATAAATGGCCCTTGCTCAAATTAATTTGATGGGCTCAATGGGGAATTGTTTAAATGAGAGGAGGGAAGGAATCGCCGATGAATAAAATGTCTCGCTGCTCACGGTGATGGAGCTGACGCAAAAGGATTATTTTTATCCCATGGAGAAAAGGAAGAGAAGAGCCCTGCGAAGCAGAGGAGAAGAGGGGCTGCCTTACAGTCCTGCCAGCTGTGGGAGACGAGGCGACGGCTGCAATCAAAGCAGCTCCAGGGTTCTCCTGCAGGGAAGCGGTTATGCTCCAATTCACTGGCTGTTTCTGTGAGATGGGATGCCAGACGCCAACCATGTGAGGCCATCTTAGGGCAAACATCTTCTGCTCTCCTCTACTCCCACGTCCCACCAGGGAGCTGCTTGTGATCCCACTGGTCCCAATGTGGGGGGCATCTGAGGTCCTCAACCCCCCACGGGGTCCTGGTCATTGCAGAGACCTATCCTGCCTGGACAGTGTTGTGTTTCCCACCCCCAGCCTGTTGGGCTGAAATCTCCTTCTTGTTATTTCCCAGATCACGTCCCATGTACCGTGCCCTTGCTGCATGGTGTCCTGTGGGTGCAGCTCTCCCACTGCCCTCCCCAGTGCAGAGGGATCCTTTCACGTCCCTGGCCATGATGCTCCTATTTCTCTGAAGTGGCACAGCTGACTGTTTTGGAGAATCACAGGAGTGCCAGGTTCCATCCAGGTGATTATCCCTTTAACCCCAGCCCTGATGGCAAAATGCTCCCTTCCCACAGTCCTGTATTTGTGCAGGGAATTGTCCCTGCTCACTTGCAATATATTGCATTTGTCCCTGTTAAATCACATACAGGCTTTCCAGGTCACATGTCTGGTCCAGCATAGTAATTTCAAATTCCGGTCCTGCCTTCCTGGACACCTGCAGCCTTCCCATCTGTCCCAGTGTCCAAGCACTAACAGAAATGTTGACCAGATCCCCTCCGTACCACAGAGCTGTGAGCATTGCACACAACTCTGTGCTGACAGCTCTGGGTACAGCTATTCAGCTGGGTCTTACCAGCTTCTGCCCACTTTATATAGATCGTTTGCCTCACTTGAGAATCAGAATATCATGGTAGGCAATGGCAAAGTCTTCCTGAAGTCAAGATTAATGACTTCTGTCTCCTTCCTGTCCATAAGGTCAATTATCCTGTTGCAAAAAAAAGAATCAGATTGGTTCAGCATGACTTCTTTGGTACAAATCGGTGTTAGCTGTGACGCATCTCCTTGCAGCTACTTACAGGTTGTTGGCTTGTTCCACTCATCTTCTGAAAAGTGAGGTTAATCTGAAGGGTCTGTGATTCTTTTTTTTTAGGATAGTTACTGCATTTACCTTTTTCAGCTTTCTGATCCCTGTCATCCTCTGAAATTCCCCAAGATAAATGCTTCTGATTAAGGCCATTAGGTCTAGCCGATGTGAAAACAGCTTCCTTCCCAAGGGACTAGGGCTGTTGTGGCCGGGATGGTCTCAAACAGTGTAAGCAAGCCAAAGCATGTGGGCATAGTAACACCCTTTATTAGGCAAACAAATATACCTGGGAAGAAAAGAGAAATGCATGTGTCCTAAAGCTTGTGTTTTATTCTCCAGATATATATTAATTGAGCTAATAAAAGGCATTGTGTTTCCCTGACAGCCTCTACACACTAACCCATGTCTTGCTCAGCCAGAGCAGGCATCTCCCCACTTGGCTGCTGGTGTCGACTGTGATATCCTGAGAATTGGGGATTGCAGGAAAGGGGAAAGGTGCCTTCCAAGGGGCACGGAGGGAACATGGATGTGAGCACTGCTCTGTCTCTGCTTTCTTATTTGTTTGCCCCCTCTGACATTCTGATGATTATATTGACTTGCTGTCAGAAGTCAGGCACCGAAACCTGAATGACTAGAAGCTGCTTCTGCAAATGCAGCTATGAGACTGGAGGATGCTCATCCCTCTCCAGGATTAGGCCTCCTGCTTTGATCTGCACTGAAGGAACCTGCTAAGCCAGGAAAAGGAACTCAAAAACACTCATTTTATCTGGCCTGGGCAACCAAAGAACACCCAGTGGGAGTGCAGAAAATTAATAATTTAGTGTCTTTCATGTCATTAAAAAAAAAGCGCGCCAGGCTGTGCTGCACGGTTAGAGTTTGTAATAGAGCAGAGCAAAGGGCTGATGGATTTGGTTTCAATTACAACTGCTTGTTCAAGAAGAAAAGTTGTGCTTTGAGAACACCACATTCCAAATGGCTCCTGCAACCTGGGATCTGGGAAACTCAGGCTGCAGAAGGAAAAGGGGAGCTGAGCCTGAGAAACCTCTGCTCATCCCCTGTCACGAGGCCAAAGGCAGCACTGTGGAGGTGTCATCTCATTCAGCCCAGCCTAAAGCACCAGTGAAGGAGAGGGGTCTGAGTCCTGCTCCCGCCACAGGGAGATCCTGGGGTAGCCTGGGCCTGAAGTGCAGTTTCTGAGGATGGAAATCCTGGGGTGGCTGTAGGGGACAAAAACTTGCAGAGGGATCTGTCATGCCTTCTGCAGTGCCAGGGGAAACGCCAAGCTGCTTGCCCCTTGCCTGTGTAGGGAAATGTCATTCTTCAGGGTGTTTGTACCCTGCTCATAGCCAGGGATGTGCTGCCAGGCATGATTTTTTAAAGGCTGGTGCTGTAGGCAAGGTCTTCTGCAATTAGTCAGATCTTCATTGCATGTCAAGATTAGTCTGAGATGTAGCTCAGAAAAGCAACAAGAAAATGGGACACCACCATTGCCTACATGCAAAGGAAGAAAGAGAGAGCGCTTGGCAGAGAGAGTTCCAGCCCTCAGTTCCTGAAATAGTTGTAACAGTTGTGGTCACAGGCTGAGCAGGGTTTCCCAAGAGCAGGGCAACTGGCTTTTCCCCTCCTCTCTCTCCCTGCTCCTTACCCAGCTGGGAGTCGCTGGCGGGGGTTTGTTGCAGAAGGTGCAGCCTGTGTCCCCATGCTTCACAGTGCGTCACAGTGACAGTTTTTGCTTTCTGCAGGCTGCAGTGAAACCACTGACTATACCTTGTCCTTGCTGCTTCCTGTAGTTCTTTCCATCATAAACTCGGCAATTACGCCAACCTGGCTGAGGGATTATCCATCCAGTTCATGCTGAAACCTCTCTCTCACATGCGCTCTTGCACACTCACACACACATACATATCCGAAGGGCGGGGGGAAGTTTGAATTTAGTGTGTAAGCCCTGAGTTAGTAAAAGGCTTGGGTGGACTGGGCTGAAAGGTGCCACAGAAGTGCCACACGTTATGTGATGTAGATGAGGGAATTAGAAGAGACTTAAACATTGCAATCAAGCTCTTTCCTTGGCTTCAGAAAGAATGGCTTGTCCATCAATGTGAGACCTCTTAAACACCATCATGCTCCCTATGCACTTACTACTCCATCAGTTCTCAGCCTTGCTTGGAAAATGCTGTTTGACTCAGGCCTGTGATAAACCTGTTGCAAGATACGATTTGTAGCATGAAAGAAGGGTTCAACATGGACTTCCTCTTAAAACTAAACACCCTGTTCAAGAGAAAAAGCACTACCCAAAACCTGCATGGATTCAGGTTAAGGGAGATGGAACCAGCAGATCTTTAAAAGTAACTGTAAGCAGGGGTCTCTGTGTGATAGAGAGGAGTCTGGCAAGGTTCAGGAGGGTATTTTTGTACCCAGCTCCTGTTGGTACTGCTGTCAGTGTCAGACGTGAGTGTTGCTGCTGCATAAATAGCACCAGCAGCAAGAAGATCTGAGAGGCCAGCACAGATGACTTGGTACCACAGTGGTGTTTTAGCAATGCCCGTCAGAGTACAACCAGAAGAAGGTGACACGGGGTGGATGCAAATCCCATGCAAAGCACCCTTGTAGCTCTGGGGCTGCATCCTAGAACTGGAGATGCTGAAACAGGCTTGAAGGTTGTAAAGGAAAGCATGAACTCCCAGCGTGACACTGAAACACAGAGTCCAGCTGCCTCGCTGGAGTAATTCCAAACAGATTTGAAACCAGGGCCCCATGTTTGGCAGTGGCATTAGCAAATCCATCACTCGCTGCAGCGCACACATCCCGGGTTGACACTTCAGTGGAGATGATTGATTTATAAAATACGCAAACTAAGTCTGGAAAGAACAAGAAGGTTGATCTGGGTAACATAACTTCAAGGAGATTTTTAAGACCTCACTAATAAATAAAGCCATAACTTGATCTCAGCCTAAAAGCACCTGCATGGTAAGGGATGTGCAATGGTGGAAGGCTCTTTAAATTAGCAGAAAGAGATATAACGTGATTTGGAAGATGACCAAATTCAAACAAGGACTAGAACACACATATTTAGCATAGCACTAGCTTGTCTGCACCCCTCAAACTCCTTCAGGCCAAAACTCCTTGTCTTACTGAAAGATGTGCTTTAGCTCCAAGAGGAGTCATTGGTGTGATGAGTTTACTGACTGAGGCTGTGTGAATCATAATGTTTATTTCTGGGCTTAAAAGCTATTAAATGTACTTCTGCCTTTGATCTTCTTGAAATGACCAAGGATTGACAGGCAGCATTATAGAGAGAGATTCATAGCTTTTATAAAGAGGTTGCAACAGGCCAGGTAGCTGTATATGAAGAGATTTACAGACTCCTGCACTCTTCAGGTCTCTTGATTCTGGCTTATTTATTAGCTCGTGTTAAACAATCAAACTGTAAGCACTCAGAGACAACAAGGTGTTAAAGTAACAGCGAGCATGGGTCAACATAAAATCAATGTTATCCCTTTTCTGCCATTGAAATAAGCCTAGTGGAAAAAGATATACTTGCCCCACATGCCTGGGATCATATAAGCTCCCCTCTTATGTCAGGTAGGAGCTTTCCCACTTGTCAGCACGTGCAGGGAACCAGTCCTCACTTTCTGATCCCCATGGTGCCAGCTCTTACAGTCTCTTAGTCCAGCTTCCTGTTTGGTCCTCTAGCCACCTGCCTCAGGCTCCTGCTTTCCATAGATTTTTTCCAGTGCTTCCTGGTTATCATTTTTCACTGGGAGACCTTCTTTCTCTCTTTACCCTTCTAATACCAACATTCAAACCGGTCTGTACAGCTTCCTTCACCTTTGGGTACCCTGGGAGGAGAGTGCAGGGGAGCTGGTCCCATCTTAGAGCATGCCAGTGTTCCCCAGGCGCTGGGAATTGCCCCGTTGAGAGTTGAACTGCTCTGCACCAGTCCCAACACTATGAGCAATATATGGTTAAGAGAACATTTGCTTAGAAATCCTGTCTGCAATAAAAGCACAACAACAGAGTAGGGTAGTGCTGAAAAACTCATCCTTCCATTTACACTTGGTGGTGAAGAACTTTGTGAGATCGCAGAGCCGTGGGAACAGTCAGACTGGAAGGGATGTTGGGAGGTCTGTAGTCCAACCTCCAGCTCAAAGCAGGGTCAGCCCTGAGATTGCACATGATTGCTCAGGGCTTAGGCTTATCTTGAAAACCTCCAGGGCTGGATACCCCACAGCCTCTCTGGAGCCCTGTTCCAGTGACTGACTGTCACTGTGGAGAAAAACTTGCTTATGTCACATTGAATCCTTTCCTCTTTCAGTTTATGACTGTTGTGTCTCATTCTCCTGCTGCACACCCCTGTAAAGAGCACCTCTGTCTTCTTGATATCGCTCTCTTGGGTGCTGGCAGGCTCCT
Source organism: Aramus guarauna (assembly GCA_013400195.1). Taxonomy (NCBI): domain Eukaryota; kingdom Metazoa; phylum Chordata; class Aves; order Gruiformes; family Aramidae; genus Aramus; species Aramus guarauna. Next base: position 111,760 of record VXBL01000621.1, read on the forward strand.
GTTAGGTGACCCAAACCCTCCTCTTCTCCAGGCTGAACAAGCCCAGGGCCCTTTCTGTCTCCTCAGTGCAAATCCTCCAGCCCTCAACAATCTTGGTAGTCTCTGCTGGACTCAGTCTGGTTTATCAACAACTCAGTTCAGCCCTAAAACTCCCTTCTGCCTCTCTTTATGTAGGTGAAACCAGAACCTGCCTATCCACTAGCTGAAAATGAAAACTTTTTATAGTCTGGTTTTCGTCACCAGGGGCAGAGAACAGAAGCACTGAGCTAGCACAGTTGGCATCTGCTTATCTTATTTCTTTCCTCCCTAGAAAGCTCCTTTCATTTTTTCCGGTGTCTGAGGATATAAAACCACATAGCACCAAGGACTGGAGGTGAGAAGGGTTCACCCTTTCCAGTTCTTCCCACCTCCCAAAGCTTCTTTCATTAACGCTCACCTAGTGTTTCTTAATTAGCACATTCTGGCTTGAAGCTGCCTGCCTGTGTTGCAGCCTTCTGGAGAAAATCTGCTGAAGCTTTCCTGTACAACAGGAAACATCGAACACTTAGGCTTCTTCCTAGACTGACACCTACTCTTATGCCATAGCATTACACAGGGGTTGAGTGTGGTTCTCACCCACAGCCTCTGTAGCCATCCTTGGCTTTACTTGTCTCTCCTGAGGGAACCTTCTCCTGTGGTTGTGTACTTGCCTTTCTTCAGACATTTGATGCCAATCCACGTGACAAGTGCATGGCTGAGCTAAGCCAGGACATTGCAAAGGTTACACCAGAAGTGGGAAGAGTTACAGGCTGAAAAATCACCCCAAAAGAGTGGTTTTCAGTGGGATAGCTGGAATAGCATCTCAGAGCAGTCTGCAGATTTATTTTGGGGTGTTGGTTGGTGTCCTCACTGGCATTTAAAATTTCCCTTTCATTCCCTGGATGATCTAGCAGACAGTCCACTTAAGAAGCCTGGATCAAAGTCTTGAGGGGTCCTGGTGGCATGGAGGGTCACAAGGACTTTGAAAGACTTTTCATCAGATCTCCACATGACCTTGTAACATTGCAGAGATGGACTGAAATCAAGGAAGATAATTCAGTGAAAACATTCACAAAGTACCGAAAACATCTGCCAGGGCTGGTCTCAGCTGTGCTTGATCCTGCTTCAGTGCAGAGCCTGGAACAAGTTGCTGCTGTCCAAGGGCTCAGAATTACATTAATGAGCCCATCCTGGTCGGTAATCCCATGCCTGCAACATGGTGTGATTTCAGCGGGGAGCAACGTGAGAGTTTGTTTCATGTTGTATTTGCCACAATAGAATCGAAGCTGCATATGGTCATACAGGAAGCATGGCATTTGTCTATGGTTAAATCAGGGATTGCTGGAATAAATCAGCTCTATTACAGGTTCTCTGCTGCTCTCACTGGATTTCTGGCTCATTTACAGATGGTTGCTGGGGAAGTTAAATTACAGACAATAACCATTCACAATGATCCAGGCTTCTTAAGGATTTTACAGGCTAGGGAGAGGCTGGCACTATTTCCCCAGTTACGTTCTTCTCACTTTCGCAGCAATTGCAGCTTTCACTGAGGGATTTTGTGCATGTTTATGGCAAATAGGGTGTTAATGAAAGTGTAATTACTAGAATTAAATTTGGGTTTAATTTTCTGAGCGCAGGCGGCCCCCTTCTGTCTTTCTTTTGTTTCCTGCTTGGTTGCCAGCTGTGAAAATATCTCTTTTCAGGATTGTTCTTGATGCCAAGGCATTTGCACAATGCCAGGCATGCAGCAGGGCAATGGGCTCATCCCTCATCGGAATGTGTTTCACCCAGCTCTCAAACGATACTGAGCACTCCCCTGGAGTGAGGGGCAAGAGCAGGAACAGCAAAGTGCCTGGAGAAACCACCACATCTTAGCATTTGTGGTGTCGGCATCTCATGGCTCTTCACACACAGGATCTACATGGTTAACTGTTTTGTGGAGAAGCAGTGGGATATAGGTGGGTGCTGTGACTTTATTTCTACAAAGCAATTTCATCCACCATTCCTCTAGGTCAGTTTAGGCATCTCCTCTGCTAGTGGAGAAGAAAAATATTGGTTAACGTCTTGAGGACTCTCAAAATACCACCAGGTTCTTGTTCAGTCTTTATGACTTGCTCCAGACCTGCAGCCTGATAACACGTCTGGGTTTCAGGGAGCTCCTCCACCAGGACGATCCATGCATGGATTCAGGTCAGAACAGAAACAGGAGAGCCTGGAAAGAAGTGGCCCCTCCTGAGATGATGATCAACCATGCTGGGGCAATCTGTAGCCAGAACTGGTACTCAGATATGGCAAGATCTCTGCCATCTCCACAAAGGAGATACCTTGTCCATGGGTCCTCCAGGACAAATGCTGGCTGTTTGCCTGGCAGCATTGCCCTGTCCATGTCCCTCTGTCCCAGCTCCAGCAACACAAAGAGCGAGGTGAGGATCAGGCCACATTTGCTGGTGTGTTGAGTCTTTCAACCTCAGTAAGGTGACGGGCTTTGTACCACTGTTGTTCTCTTAATGTAGTGAAACTGTCCATTTGGTGTTAGGCATGTGCATCAGCTTCAGTTAACCTCTGCTAATAGGTTCACTCTAGTCCTTAAATCTGCAATTAATTGTCAGACAGTTGCTTCTGCCAGCTTGGCCACTGCCTTGCTCAAGCTGTCAGCTGCTGGTTAACCTTGCTCCATCTTTGGTACTAGTGGGACTGAACAATGGACAGATTACCTTGGGAAGTGCTTATCTTAAGGGGCCTTAATGACTTCTACGTTGTTTTCTTCCCAGCCTACCTTAATTTTGTAATACTGTGTTGCAAAGAAGATCCATTAGTTTCAGCAGCCAGCTGAGCAGATGGGTTTAACTGGTCCATGGCACTGAAGTAATTACATTTTGGTACAACAGAGACACAACAGCGAACATGTAAAATTAATTCAGGTGCAGCATCCTGGTCAGTGACTCACAGCAAAGAGCAGTTTAGGGAGGCCACCCCTGGCCACACTGTGACTGTGCTGTTGGCTACATGGACAGTCACTAGGAATTTATCACTCTGGTTTCCATAGATGATGTTGGATTGGCTTTTCCCATGGCCAGTTCCTTCTTCAGATATGTATTAGCATCAGAGAGTTTGATTACTGCTCTCATCTCTCTTCTGCTTCTGTTATAATTAAAACAGCAATATATGCATGAAGCAATTAGATTTTTTTTCCTTTTCTAAAAGGATATCAAGAAACTTAGTACAAAAACTTGGGCTGGAGTCAGGTCAACATCTTAAGACTGAATAGTCACTAAAATGACTGCATCCCACCCAGACAGCTTACCCTAACACAGGCTCTAGATCTGATTTTCAGTCAGAGTGCAGCTCATCTTTGTCTGCAGACAGGACCTGGGACACCCCACGCCCCAGGGTGGCAGGACCAGAGTAAGACATGGGTAGGGACAATTCACCATTGCATGTGGAATCTGGGTCTGCTGGTGGGACAGGAGTGTCCCCAACTGCAACCCCATTGCATCCCCATTGCTGCGTGCCAGGGAGCTGATATTCAGGTCTGCTTCCCACAGAGCAATTGTTAATCAGGTCAGGACAGAGCTGCTCACCGCTGGCATTGTCTCTCAGAAGGAGGTGAGGTGCTCCACAGCTGCCCGTGCCCCACAGGAGCACTCCCCGAGCTGTCTCCCAGCGTGTCGCCGGCTTTTTCCTGCACTGTTTTATCCTGTCTGCTTGTGGCTGACATGTAGTCCTTAGGCCCTGCATTTGCAGTCAGGCCAGGATGAATCCTCTTCTTCTCTATACAGCTCTTACTCAGACCTTTACGGACAGTCCAACACCATTGGGTCACTGTGAACATGAACAGGAACTGTGTAACACAACCTCAACGTCCCTGCGGGATGCATGGCTTCAACAAGGAGATGTCCCAACAGGCAGCAACGAGCATCCTCCACCAAGCGGCACTGTGTCAAGCCCATCTTCAGGAGAGGATTGACACCAGCAAAGCTGCTAACCAGGATTTCCCAGGGCAAAGGGAGTTTGCAGTGGGTTACAGCTGAGCCTTGTCTGTCTGTGGGGCAGGATGGGCTTTCTCAGCTGCTGTAACAAGTTCGGATCCTGGGGAAGAGCAACAGCTCTAGCTGCAGGATTTCCCATGCTTGTCCTGCGTCCAACTTCTTGCTGACCCCTTTTAAGCCCTGATTTGCATGCTGCAGCGTAACTCAGTCGTGGCTGATGCGATTTAGCATGACGTCCCACGTAGTCCAGACTAATAGTGTATCTGGTTTCCAGGCCTGGGAGTGTTTGTGCAGCATTTATTATTTGCCTGGCCGTTTCCTGTGCAGCAGGTGGAGAGAAGCTGAGCAAGTCATTTAATTTGTGGCAAATGGGAGACACGGTGTGAAGTAAACAGGATGCACTTCAGTGAGGACAGAGGCAAGATAGGAGGAGAAGGAAAAGAGGTGGGAATAATCGACCAAAGAGGAGAAAATCTCACTTGCCAGCAGTGCCCTGCTGTAGCAGAGGTGTTGTACTGGAGAGCACAGGGAAGAGAGGGGTGAGCAGGACATGTGAGCTGATCCTGCTGCACCACGTAGCAGTGCAAAGGCCTCAGCTCCACTCTGGGGTACCGCACTTGAAGGATGTGAGGAGCAGGACAGCAGCAAGGACAATGTGGCCAGCTAAGAGGCTGGAAGCAGGGAGGTGCAGAGAGATGCACACCCCTAAAGAGGTCCTGGGCCAGCAAGGTAAGGAAGACAGTGCTCTGAGGTTGTAAGATGACAGTAAAATGCTTAGGGAAAGGGTTTCAGTGGGTGTGAAAGGGACATGCTGGAAGCTAGCACCAGGAGATGGGTTGGCAGCACCATCCCAGGGGGACGTTTCAAAAGAAATGGCCATGCAGGTGATGGGAGCAGAATGTGACAATCCACGGCTCAGGGCACATTGTGCTGGGCACCCCAAGGACTGGGTCAAGTGCTGGGCAAGCAACTGTCAGAAGCAATTTAAAAGTAGTTGCTGCCACCATGAACCAAGGTGGACGAGTGGACAAACCCCTCCTAGCCCTGCTCCAGGTTTCACTGTGATTTAAAGGAAACCTACATACGAGAATATGTTGTCAAGATGACATAATTGTTCACGTGGCTGAAATATCTAGTGCTATTTCTGGAGCATCCCTGAGTTCAAGTGCCATCATGGAGAGCAGGAGAGAGGGAGAGCGCACTATGGCTGACATTAAATTGCAGGCTGAGCTCTTTCAATAAGTAGAACAGTATCACTTGTAATTCATCTTTCATGCTATTGGCATTTAATGCTATTAAATGCGGGGCATCTGTGAGTGAGGACATTTATTTTCACTTCCACACTTTCCAGTGTACTTGTATTTATGCAGAGTGAAATATATTCACACACTCTCATGTTAGTAGCAAACAAGAATACATTTCCTATGCAAATATTTTTATGAGCTGTATTAAAAATTTAGCGTGACAAAAGTTTTAAAGAAGGTGCCTTGTTACGAGAGAAACAACAGTTGGACTTTCTTAAGGCAGTTAAAAGGTCATCACAGGGGATATATATGTATTAACAGTGGTGGCCAGGGAAAGAGGTATTGGAAAAATCGCAACTTTTTAAAATATATTATTCATACAATGGCAAATGATCTCTCACGAGATGCTATGCTCTATCGGATAACAGCAGTACCAAAGTATTGCAGGAGCTGCACATTCACATCCATGTTTGGTTGCTTTTATTAAACTCTAATCCGTAAGAGCTTACTGTGCTGTCATGTAAAAACGCTAAAGTAAAGCTGAATTAAGAAAAAAAAGGATGCTGAGTGATAAAGAAATGTTGCTGGGTGGCTGACAGTGCTACCTGCCAGCTGGCATCAAAGGCTGCAGCTTGACTTACGATGTCCCTTGCACCGCAGGGTATCTCCTTGATTTTTCCCCTTTGGATGGGTTTGATGTACGTGCCGGTGGGTGCTGTGTCTGCCCAAGCCTCTCACCGCAGGACTGCCAGCCTGAGTAAAGAGGTGCTGCAGATGTGGCTCCCTGTGGTAGGCACAAGAGCTGGGGAAATCTGGGCATCTTTAGGGCTGTTTAGGTTGCATTGAGGTTTGGTGTCTGGGTTTCACAGAAATTGCAGCAATCTTTGAGATAGAGCTAGAAGCCAAGGTGTCACCTGGCTGGTGGTTTGTATGGACAATCTCAACTAGAACCCTCTTCTCGCTTCCTTCCTCCCCCACCCCTTGGGTCTGAGAGATCCTGCATCAGACACTAATGCCCCCATCAGCCTTTCCATCCATTGCTGTTGTAACACAGGGCATGTGGGCAGGTTTTGAGTAATGGAGCTTCCCACTGAGTGGTGCTAAGAGCTAATTAAAGTAATCCATCCCACCCAGAAGAGCCCAAGGGTACTGCAGAAGGTCTGAACCCTGTAGGGCTAGATCGAGGGTTTGAGGGCTGTGGGGGATGCACTGTCTGTCCCCCAGGGAGATGAAGGAAAGGGCATCCTGTCCCTCTGTCCTTATCCCAACTTGCACCACCAGGACCCCCTGGCTGGAGGCAAAAGCTTTTGGGCTTTTTACTCCACTCCAGCCCTTTTACAAAGCCTCTGCGGGTCAGGGGCAGTCTTGCACACTGAGCACACAATGATTTTTCTCAGTGCTTAGCACTTAATCTGTGAACTGATATGACTGAAAATCTTTTCCGTGCACCTCGTGAGGAGTTTATCATCTCACCACACTGCTCCGTTTGAAGTGGCTGCTGTTGGCTTGTCTCGGTGACTGAGGGTAATGATGCCCAAAGGCAAAGCTCTTCCCCATCTCACACACACACTGCTCACGGAGTGCAGCCAAATTGTCCCCAGGGCAGGCAAAACCCAGTGTGACCTCCTGAAGGAGCAGAGAGCCTGTTGCTGATGCTTCTTAATCACAGCATCTGTGGAGGGCAGAGTTAAGAGTATTTGCTCATTTGACCCATTTCAGACCATAATGTCTTTGGGTAACTTTAAGATTTATCCTTCACTTTAAAGATACATTTGGGTGAACTGAGGATCACAGCCACATCCCTGTTTTTAACCCATAAGTGTCAGATATGGAAAAGGCAGAAGACCGACTGTTTTAAATGGTTTTGGTGGGTTTCTGCACTTGGTACTGGGATGAATTCAGAAGGAGTTAACAAGTCATTGTAATGCCCAGTTTGGAGGAGCTGTGGTGACCATCGTGGGCCCTGTCTGTGCTCAGCTTGGCCTTGCTCACTGAAGTTTTCATCCATGGCTGCTAAATGTGGTCTTCTTACGGCTATATTTAGGTGCCTAAATTAGTGGTGTGTAAGAGACTTTGCTTGCAGCTCTAGAATTAGCAAGAAAAGGGACCATTCAGTGTGGCTGGAAACAAATCACTTTGTCAGTGGCCCAAGCAGAAGAGCTGGGTGCTTTCTTCGCCTTTAGGTGAGCCTGGTCTCACCTGTTGTGCACCCCGTGGTGCCCACCAGCACCCTCCTCCGGCTTCCCTGTGCCCAGGGCTGGTGGGACCATGCTCCCCACTGCGGTCACTGTGAGACGGGCTATGCCGTTGGGCAGCTTGCCGTGCTCAGCCAGGGTATACCGCTGGATCAGGACAGCTAGCGAGTGCTTTCAGAGGGCACTGCCGATGCTTCACTAAATCCTTTTAGCACAACTTGCCACAACATGCTTCAGAGGCTCACTGCTTAGTATTTCTTGATCTCCTTGTGGAGGGTCAGTAGTGATCACACCACAGCACTGATTACCAAAAAAGCAAAAGCCAAACGCTTTCACAGCTTTGCCAGAGGCTGCCAAAACAGGGAAGGGTTTGGCTCTTCCCGTGTGCATGTCTTTAGCTTCACCAGAGAACACTGCAAAGAGGGTGAGCAAGAGTGTGGGATCCCAGCCGGTCTCCAGCAGAGCAGGCGCAGAGCTGTGGTGGCAGCCATCCTCCCTTGCGGCCGTGGATGAAGGTTTGATATTGCTATTAGCTCTCTGCTGCTGCAGAGCCCGTCCTTTCTATCAAACGATCTCTGCTCTCTCCCATGGGAGTTTGTAAGCCAGCCAGCCATGTGGCATGCTGCAAGCAGGTACCTGCCATTTAGATAGAGGTGACCCCTGCCCACGTTCCCTGTGTGTCACCCAATTCCCTCTGGTTTATTCCCAGTGATACTACCAGCCCCTTCCAGATCTGATCCAATTTTATTTGCACCTCCTGCCTGTCAGTTATTGCTGACCTTTGCTGACGCACCTTTACTGGTAGATGTGCGCTGCTGAGCCGCAGGCTGGTCCCAGTGCTGTGTCTTCACTGGTTCCAGTGGCTTCACTGGGGACTTCCAGCAAGCAAGGGCAGGTCACCTGGGGACACGAGACCTGTCTGCGCTGCTGTGCCTTGGCATGGTCCAGTGCAGATGCTAACAGAGATTTCTGAGTCAAATATGTGAGCTGGAGCAAGGAGAGGTGCTTGCCCTGAACAGCACAGGTTTTAGCTGGAACTGGAGGGATGAGCACCTTTGAGGCCAATGATCCTGTGTGGTTGCTGATGCCTGAATGACCCAGGCATCCCCTGAGCTTTTCTGCCGTTTTCATTCTCCGCAAACAGATCATTTCCTGTGTCATTTATTTCCAAACAGTAGCAAAATAAGCCTAAATCCTTATCTCCAGTCTGTCAGTTAATCCTTCCATGGGCCAGGAGCAACGCTGTCAAATCAGACTGTGAGTGTGACTGATAAGCACATTGCTGCTGTATGTAAACGGGCTTCTTGAGAGACCAGAAGTGGTCCTGGCACAGACATCATCCCCAGCTCTGTGTAACTCCAGCTTCAACTGCTGTATAACAGCGTTGGGTTGCAATAGGACCATGACAGGCTACGATTTAGAAGGCTTCAGGGGTGCAGCTCATATCACACCCGCATTGATGCGTGTTTTGTTGGTGGCCCAGGAAGCTGGTGAGGAAGATTTTGCTGTGTTCATGAAGGAGTTTGGGTTTCCTTGGTCTTCCCAGCAGAAATGCTCCAGGGAAGTCTCTTCCTTGCTTTCATTCATTGAATTCACTGGACTCATTGCTGGGATGCTTTGCTAATGGAGGAACCCTTACCCTGGAGGTGTCACCTTAACCTACTCCTGAGCAGGGTAGAAAGAGCAATAAAAGGTCTTTTCCAGAAGCAACATATCTCTTGAAGACCTGGCAGGCTGTGTGCCCCTTCCCACTGAGGATAATAAGGATGGGAGTTTTGGGCAGCCCCATTGGTGGCTTCTTGCAGCTTCTCATGCCCTTCAAAATCAGTCTGTAAAAGCTTAAACCCCTTTTGCATGGCAAGCTGGTGTCCCGGGACACTGGGCTGCTTTGTAAAGGGTCCAGATCTCATCCCAGCACAGCTGTGCCCAGAAATCCCATCCTGCCAGGAATGGCAGGGACTGGGACTACCAGTGTCACGACAGTAGCAGGGCAGAGCCAGGCCTGTGCTCCTTGGCCAAGAGTCAGCAGAGGAAAGGGTCCCCTCTGCTCCTGGGGACATTATGGCAACTTTTCTATGTTTGTGCCAGCATGGTTGACTTCCTCGCTACTTTAAAACATAAACATGTTTTGCTTTGTTTATTTGAAATCTTACAGCAGATGTTTTATGGTTATTTCACCAATGGGGGAAAAAGAAGGATGTTGAAAAGTGCCAGCATTATGGCTTTTATGGAAGAGTTTTATTAACTCAGTGGTTTACTGTTCAGCTAGGGAATGAAGGCATCAGCCAAGATGCAGGGAATCCAGTTTAAATTGCTCCCATATCTTGGATGTTCAGTATGTGCCAGCATGGGGAGGGCTGAGGCTCCCAGGGAGATGGCCTGGGGTCTTCAACTAGCCAGTCCTCATCCTCATCCTCATCCTTGTCTTCTCTCTGTCCTCACCCCTGGGGCCTTGCCTCAGTCGTCTTCCACCAGTGTCAGTACTCACCTTCCAGTGCGAGTACTCACCGTTGGGGCTGCAGGACCATCAAGAGTCCTGCAGCAGTTGTGCCCATACTGCCTACAGGGTTAGGAGCCCCATGCTTCAGTTTCTTTGCCTGGGGAGCCAGAGCAGAGCCCAGGCATAAGGCAAAGGGAGCGTGAAGGCGATGGGGGACTTGGCCAAGAACACAGCAGCACGGGGAGATGTAGGGTGTCACCTCCCTGGGGTCTTGCTCTGGCAGTGGGGCAGAGTCGGTCCCCGTGCAGCACTCGTCTGCCCCTGCCATGAGCTTTCCTGACACGTCCCTCATCACCATTTCAACCAAGAGCATTTTGCTCTCCTGCTGGGAACTGTTAACAATAAAATCAATGCAAACACCGCTATGAGCGGTTCCGGTACTCGTTTGATGAGCTCCTCGGGGACAGACCTCCCGTGTACGCTCAGCTCTGCATCTGTCATCTCCATGGGAGGGATGCTGTATTCTGGCTCCCTCTCAGCTCCCAATGAGCCCCATGGATGCGGTGTAAGCAAGGATGCAGGCAGAGGATGGGCTCAGCTACACACCAAGTAGCAGAGCCCCATGAGTGTCCTTTCCACACCTGGCCATGGCATCCATCGGGAAGATAAGCCCATCAGCAGTCGTGCGCAGAGGTGATGCTTCCCTGCGTAGCACGTGCTCCAGGAAATTGCAACAGCTCTGCTCCAGGAAGGGCTGCTTCTCTGAGGCCTGAAGCAGGTAAAGTCCCTGGATTTGTAGGGAGCTGTCGCATGCATCCAGATACCACGGTGCTGTGGTGATGCCATCAGCCGCCTGCAGTGGCCCGGCCAGCTCACATGCACAGGCACCCCGGGAAAAGCAGATGGAGAAATAAAGGGAAACTTTCCATTCCAGTGCCCCCAAAAGGACATTATCATTTTCTTTCCCTGTGTCATCCTGCTTGCCTGGTTATGTGGCGTTAAATTAGGGCTCTGGTTTGGTTACGGCTCATTACAGGCTTGTGTGTGGCTTTGTTGCAGCTTGCTCAGAAGTGTGAGCCAGTGTGAAAGTCATGGTTTTAGGGACAGGTTGGTGACTAGGAGTTGAGCCTGGCCTGTGGCCGGTGACTTCCACAAGGCTCAGACACAGTCCCCGTGAACCTGGTGTAACTACCTGGAGGGAATTGGTCCGACATCCTCCCTGGCCCTACCAGTGGGGAGAGCAAAGGGCTTGGGATGGCGGTAGGCTGATGGGAAACGGCTTCAGCGTCTCCTTTTCCCAGCTGAGCAAAGCAGGTTCCTCTTAGCCTGTCCCAACGACCTGTGTATGGTGCTGTGTGCGACGCAGGGTGCCAAAGGGAGTGGTTTGAACGCCGTCAGGCAGCAAAGCAGCTTTTCTGCAGAAATAGCTAAGTCCTGAAATACCCCGAGCAGCTGTGTTTATTCCAACGCTCTTGCTCAGAGAGATGCTGGGCTGTGACGTGGGCTGTTAGTACAAACATCGTTCCCAGTGCCTGCCCGGACCGGGGCCACGAAGGGCATTGCTCACTTAGTGGCATTAATACAAACCAGCACCATCCCGGCATGCAGTTGATGGACTCAATAAATAAAAACAACCCAGGCTTGTGCCAGCACTTAGGCAAGGAGTGGGACAGTTTTATCAGGAGCAGATGAGCTTCNCTGTCAGGGTTGTGCTGGGCTGGGATGAGGGAGCAGCCCGGAGGATCCCTGGGGACTTCTTTCCCAGTGATTATCGTCTTCAGCGATGTCCACATTTGCTAGAGAAATGTAGCAAGTCCCCTGCAGCCCTGTGACTTTGTCTTTGTTGTGCCTCAGTGCTACTTTCCAGCACTGAAGGAAAGGCGTGTGTTTGTAATTGCTGCACCCGGGGCCATTAGCGGAGCTGATTCAGCAGGAGGGGAATCGATCTTTTCTAAGCTAGGAGAGAAGAAAGCAAGCGACCTCCTTGCTCAGATGCTGTGCGCTGCTCCCTTGGCCTCCTGAGAACAGCTCCATGGAGAGACCATGCTTCGGGGATGCCAGGAAGTGCCAGCGCATCAGTTTTCCGTGGGCTGCCTCCGAGCCTGGTTGGTGATGTTCCCCTTTGCCGTGCCGCAGGCACACACAGCACACCCACTGCCACCTCTCCCAAGCCCACCTGCCAGACTGGGTACCAGCGTTCCCGCTCGCCTGTGCTTGGCATCTGCTTCCTGGGGTGCCCAGAGCCATGCTGGACACAGAGGAGCAAGGATCCCCACCACCCCACCGCAAATCCAGAGGAAAAAGCCAGCAGGCTGGCAAAGGGGAAGGCTGTGAGCAGAAGGCATCACTGAACAACAGGATGTGGCAACTGGGTGGATGCTGTTTTGGAGGATCCCCACAGGGTAGATGCTCAGCTGCAGGAGGGCTTAGTGGGCTGAATGCGGGTTGAAAAATTCCTCTGTTGCAGCTGTGTCTGCCATGATATGTATCTGGAGAGCCCAAACCCGCCTATCATTTTCCCAAAGCCACCAAGCCCCAGTGAGAGCGACACAGTGATGTTGCAGCCCACAGCAGGGGACACACTCTGCCTGACGCACTGGGCGGCACTCATACCCTTAGCAGGGACATCATCCCCCACCAGGCCTGGAAGCTCCTGCTGGTCCCAAGCAAGCAAGGACTGAACTGGACAGGCTTATTTCCCTTGTGCTACGTGATTTCTCCCAAGATGCTGGTGGTTTGCTCTAGCATCCAGGGAGGGAGCTGCTGGGAGGGTTGGATGGGTGCTGCGGTACTCTGAGAAGGGCTTGTCCTCCCTGTCCACTGGGGCTGGCACAGTGATGTGCAGTGAGGCACAGAGCTGTCCCATGGGATGCTTGGGGTGTGCCTGGAGCAGGAAACCTCAGTGAGAAGCTAACAGCTCATCTGGGAGCCCTGACTCACTTCTCTGCCCCGGGTTAGGTGCTCTCAGCACCTACCTGCCCTCCTGGGAAAAGCCATTTGGGTGAAAAATGACCGATTCCCACTCTTGTGACTGTCTCTGCACAGGAGTACCGGCATGGGACGGGCACAGCGGGACCATTTTTGGGGAGGTTTGGATATCTGCATTGCTGTCAATGCCCTGAGAGTCATGCATGCCTGGCACCTCCTTGGGGCCTGGGGGAAAAGCTGGGGGGCTTAGAGGGCAGTGCAGTCCCACAGGGCAGGGAAGGGCTGGGAGGAGAGGCAGAAGAGGGTTTGTGTTGCTGTGGATCAACAGATCCATTCCCATCCCCACCCAAACCCTTCCTTACTGCCCTTCACCAGTACCATGAGAGCTTTTATACATCTCATGGCACCTTGGGCTTGAAATATGGGGACAGGCAGCTGCATCTCCCCATCCCAGGCGAGGGCTGAGAGCTGGGACACAGCAGCCCAGCAGCCCTCCCTGCGCCAGACCCTTTCCCATCCCTGTGGTCCTTCCTGCTCACAGCTTTGCCCCGCTTGCTCTCTTCGCAGGAGAAGAAAGGCCAGGAGGTTAAGAAGGGCCCTGAGGTGGAAATTGCAAAGCTGGAGAAGCTGCTTAACCTGGTGAGAGAGCCGGAGAGCAAGGAAAGGAAGTGAGCAGGGGGAACAACAGCTCTGCTGGGGGCCGCCGGACGAACAAGCCCAGCTTTGATCGGCAGCTGTTTGGCATGCAAGCCACGGGCCCCGTGCCGCCTGCGCTTTGCATAGCGGTAATATTTTGCCTCTGTGCCTGGACAAATAAACAGAGGTGCTGTGAGAGCCATGGTGTGCGTTTGTCTCTGGGGTCAGGCAGACGTCATCGCGCCCGGTGCCCCAGAGCCCCACAGCCCTCAGCTCTTCCGCACCCCTGGCTGGGCTCGCACTGGGTGAGAGCCCCACGCAGGGCAGGTGAGGGCTGGTCCCGCCAGCCCCAGGGAAACCTCAGGGCTGCAGCCCCACAGCCATTTGTGGGGTCAGCCACACACAGCCCTCTGGATTTTGGGGTGGCAGCCTAAGCCAGAGGGTGGCTGGGGATCTAGCCTAGCCCCCCCATGGCTGTGGGAGAGGGACATGCCATCACTCCAGCCAGCGTATCACAGCAGCTGTCAGCCACCAGCTTTGGGATGCTCACAGCTCCCCTCTCCCCCAGGAGGGCTCGGCGTGGGGCTCGGCCACCTCTGCTCAGCCGGCAGCTGCAGGAACGGCTGGGTGCTGGGGTCTGCAGAGCCTTCTCACCAGTCCGACGCTTTGCGGCAGAGGGATTAGCTGCTACGCGGCTGCGGTGGCAGCAGGAGCCGCGGTGGCCTCGCCGCATGCTGATGAGCAGGGACGGGCTGTCACCGCTGGAGCCTTGCACACAGCTGCTGGGACTGGGGACCAGAGGTGCTCGTTTCACTGGGCAGGGGTGGTGACAGCTCTCCTCCATCCCCTCAGCCGGCCTGTGTTCCCCCGCAAGCATCCCTGTAACTTAAGGGCACAGCTTGGAAACTCTGGAGCTTCTAGCACCAGGGTTGGGGGATGCTCCCTGCTGACAGCCACGTGCCCCCAGCCCAGGCAGACGTGCTGCAGGCATGAAATACCCAGCCAGGTTTCTCACCCAGCATTTAAAAGCCATGGACAGATGCCAACATGAGCCCTTCCTCGTCACCATCACCCAGCAAACCACCTGCAATCCTGCGGGGACATCAGCCACCTGGGGCAGCCACTCCTCAGCCCTGCGGGACAAACACACAACCTCCCCCGAATTTTTCAGACGCTGGGCAGAGCTCAGAGACACCACCTGGGTCCTACAATCAGTTTATTAGTCTAGTAAAAACAACGCTGAGAAGGGATGTGTTAGCTACACCTGATATGGGGAGGAACCGCAGGCTCTGCCAGGCTTGGCCAAGCTTGCACAGGGACCCTGACCAGCCTCCCTCCAAGTACAGCCCACCCCTCTATCCCCTTATTCAAGCAGCTGTGCCAGTGGACACCTTGGTTGTTGCTGGACTCTGCGATGGGCAGGGCAGAGCCCTCCAAAACCTACAGCACCTGCAGGCAGGGTGGAGGAATGCAACTGCCAGGCTTGGGGACAAGCCAGACCACCAGCATCCCTCCCCACAGAGCCGCTGCAGTCCCCAGGGAGTGACAGGGCTGGAACACCCTGCAATGCTGTCTGTCCAGGCACCCTTATCTCCCCGCCTCTCCACCTCGCCATCGACACGCCATCCCAGGCTGCTCTCAGCGGGGGTAGGGACGCCATCGAGGGCACGTCTGCTGCCCACAGGCAGGTCAGACCCCGCTGGCTGGCCTCAGGTGGGAGCAGGCAGGAGGGCAGGCAGGGACACACGCTCAGCAAGGAGGGCTGTTTGCCTGGCAGTGTTGGTGCTAATGGTGAAGGGGACTAACAGACAGACCGGGGACAAAGAGGCAGACCATGCAGACCCTCTTCTGGCTGCTGGGGCAGACAGGCGCTAAATGCCCTCCTGAAGCTGGGGGCACACGGCACCCCAACACCATCCCCAAAGACATCCAGACCAGTAATACCCCGCTCTGCCAGTGGGACCAGGGCTGCTGGGATCCCCCCCGAACACATCCCACCGTGGGGCAGCCAGCCCACTCGGGGCCAGGTGCCTGTGCCAGCCGCGCTGCCTCCCCTCTCCAAGCCCCCGACTGGCCCCACTCAGGTCTGCAACGCAGCGGCCACTGGCCCGGGCCACGAGTGCCAGGGAGGAGCCCACAGGCGGTCCCCAAACATGGCGTGTGCTTGAGGGCAGGGCTCCTGCTGAGCTCGCTGGCCACCGGCACAGGCAGGACTGTCCCCATAGCACATCCCTAACCGCTGTTTCTCTATCCCCATGGTTACTATGGGCATCTGCAGGGACTTCATACACCAAAATCACACAGGTGAAGAGCCGTGCCCCGTGTCACGGCCTCTGCAAGCAGCTCAGCATCCCCTCTGCTCTCACTGTGCCCGGAGCAGCGCCCCAGTCCCAGTGCAGGCATCCAGGCTGGTGCGACTGCTTTGGCACAGCCAGGCACCCAAGTCCCCAGGCAGCTCAGGGCTGCAGCAGGTACTTCTCTTCATTCCTTGTTTCGTCTGTGTCAGAAGCTGGACTCTTCCTAGGGCACGAGGGGGTCCTGCAGGCCTTGCAGAGGATGAAGAAGAGAATGAGGATAAGCAACGCGATGACAGAGTTAAAAGAAATTGCCACGACCGCTCCAGTGGAGAGAGCAGCCCCCATGGCCACTGCCCTGCAGGAAAAAGCGGGGCCGGCAGCTCAGCCCCACGCTTAGGATGCCAGCGCAGTGATCAAGCACGCAGCCCCCGCCTGCCGGCATTGGCAGGGGACGAAGGGGGCAGCTGCAGGGCTGGGACGGGGCTGGGGCCAGGCGGGCAGCAGGACGGCATCGCCCCGCCACAGTTCGGCCGCTTGCAGCTGTGTCCTGGGCTTCGCCGTGCTGCTGGGAAGGATCGATCAGAGCTTTCTCTCCACTTCTCCTCCTCTAGCAGGGCAGTGGGGACGCAGACACCCCTCTCCTCCCTGCTGCACCTGGAAGGAAGAAAGTGACCGTCACCGCTGGCGCGAGGGGACAGGCTGCCTGAGACCCTCAGGACGGGCTGGTGGGGGCCCAGCGGGCAGCGACCCCAGGGCCCATGGGGCTCCTCCGGGGTTTGGAAGCTGCAGCAGCTCCTCGGTCAGTTGCTGTTTGCGGGGTCCTTTCCAGCGTCCCACACCCCAGTTGTCCCCTCCTGTCCCCTGTGGGGACCGCTAAGCTGGAGGTGTCCCCAGTGGGA
>VXBL01000621.1:177449-187714 GCA_013400195.1 Aramus guarauna
AAGTGGGGAAGCCACCCCCTGAGGATGTGCCCCGCTGGGACCCCAAAAATCCCCTCTGCCCTGGGGCCACCCGGGCCAACGGCGAGGTACCACCAAGGATCCAGGTGTCTGGGCTCCCCCCACCCACCCTGTCCCCCTGTGATCCCATCTCTTGCTCTGGCAGGTGAACCCCCAGTACGAGGGCACCTTTGTCTTCCCAAATGACTTCCCTGCGTTGCAGCCTGATGCTCCCGAGCCTGGTAACTTCTGGGGGGAGACGTGGCTGCTGGGGACTCCCAGGCTCAGGTCCTGGCGGTGCTGCAGGTTGGGTGCTGCCCCAGCACACTCTCTCCACTCTCTGTCCTTCCCCAGGTGACAGCGATCACCCCTTGTTTCAAGCTGCAGCAGCCCGGGGTGTGTGGTAAGTACCTCTGTGGCTCTGGGGGGGTCCAGGCTGCGATGTTGGCCAGGACCTGTGATGGGATGAAGCTGGACTGAGCCTGCTCCCCACCTTTTGGTACCTGTTTTGTGCACACCTGCTCTTTTCTGAGGGCATTTTGGGGGTCTCATCCCTGTCCCCTGTGCGACTGCGCCTGGCTGGACTGTGGGGGACCCCGGAGATGCCCCACATGTGTCTCCTCCACAGCAAGGTGATGTGCTTCCACCCCTGGTCAGACCTGACGCTGCCCCTCATGTCCCTGGCAGAGATCCGGGCTGTCATCGACGCGTGGGCAGAGCTGGCGGCTGAGCTGGGTGCCTCCTACGCCTGGGTGCAGGTCTGGGGCTGGTGGAGGTTGCCCTTCACTCCCTGTCCTGGGGGGCTTGGGTGGAGGTGGGGGGCCAGGGCTGAGTGCTGTGGCAACATCTGGGGTTGGGACTATCACAGTTATGTGTTGGTCCCCTGTACCTGAGCCTTTCCAGGTGGGTGTGAGGCTCTGCTGTCCTGCGGGATGCTTTCCTGGTGTGCTAGGGACACCATGGCAGCCCACAGCAAGGACCCTGGGGCTGGGACCTGCTGGCTGCAGCTCTTCCTCTGCAGATCTTCGAGAACAAGGGAGCGATGATGGGCTGTTCCAATCCGCACCCCCACTGCCAGGTGAGGCTGTCCCACCCGTGAGCTGGCTTAAACACAGGTCCCTGTGGGTGACCCTACAGCAAACCCAGGGGGAAGATGTGAACGGGAATTCCCCTGCCCTGTTCCTAAAGCTTTCTGCAGCGAGAAAGCTGGTCCCATGCCTGTCCTGTCACCTTCCCTCCGTGGGACTGTCCCTTGTGGTTGCCACATGTCAGACTCTCCACCTGGTGGCAGCACGGACCTGCAGATGGGCAGCGTGGCTGGGGCACCCCTGAAAATGTGGGATACAGCTAACCCAGCCCCGTGCCCCAATGTCCCTCCCAGGTGTGGGCCAGCAGCTTCCTCCCAAATGAGGCACGCCTGGAGGACCGGACCCAGCGGCAGCATCTGACCCAGCACAGCGTGCCCATGCTGCTGGACTATGCTGAGCAGGAGGCTCTCCGAAAGGTGAAGACACGGCTGTTGTCCATATCCCCTCCCTGGGAGCTGGATATGTCCTGGGGCAGGCCTCTAAGCCCCCAAGAGCAGAACCCCAGGAGCACCCATCCCCAGGGCACTGGGGCTGCATGTGTCACCATCGAGTGCTGTGTCCCGCAGGAGCGGCTGGTGGTGGAGAATGCGGACTGGCTGGTTGTGGTGCCGTACTGGGCCACCTGGCCCTACCAGACCCTGCTGCTGCCCCGCCGCCACGTCTGTCGCCTCCAGGATCTCCGCGAGGACGAGAGGGACAGTGAGTAGCTCTGCACCTCATTATCCCCTGTCCTGTCTCCTTTGGGGTCAGCCTTTGTTAGGAGGCAGCTCTGTGGCAACCTTGCTGGTGCTGGAGGGTCTATGTCCCCCTGGGGTGCGGGGCTGCTGCGCTTGGGTTGGGAGGGGACTGGCACCCCCCATTATGCCAGCAAGAGCTGTGTGTCCAGGCACAGGCAGTGTTGGTGGGGGGACTAGTGTTGTTTTTGGGGTGATGAAGCGTTTGGTGCCCCATACTTTTGACATGGTACCAGCTGATGAGGAGCAAGGACTTCTCCCTCCTGCCACGTTGTTCAGACTGTCTGCATGGGTGGGGAGCCAGGGAACTGTGAAGTGTCTGTTCCTGATGTCACCCAGGCAGGGGTGCTAAGGGTGACACCCCACCCCCCCCAAGCCCGGTGTGCTGCCTGCCCTTGCAGGTAGCTGGCCAGCTCAGGGTGCAACTCCCTGGCACTCTCCTACAGGTCTGGCCTCCATCATGCAGAGGCTGCTCATCAAGTACGACAATCTCTTCGAAGTCTCCTTCCCCTACTCCATGGGCTGGCATGGTGAGTGGTATGGCTGGGGGGGCCCCACAACCCTCTCATCCACATCCCTGTCCCCTCCCTGGGGCTCATGCACTGGCTGCACCCCCGGCAGGAGCGCCCACGGGCCCCTACCTGGAGGAGGACTGCGGGCACTGGCAGCTCCATGCTCACTACTACCCCCCGCTGCTCCGCTCCGCCACCGTCCGCAAGTTCATGGTGGGCTATGAGATGCTGGCACAGGCACAGCGGGACCTCACCCCGGAGCAGGTCAGTGCTGCTCAAGGAGGGGATTGTGGGGAGCCAGGGGGTCCTGTGCCAGTGCTGTCCCCAGGACCAGCTGCTGATAGCCCTTCATGCTGTGCCCTGCAGGCGGCTGAGCGTCTGAGGAGCCTCCCCGAGGTGCACTACAAGCAGAGAGCCAAGGAGACATCGTGACGGGGATTAATGGAGCTGGCCCTTAGCTCTGCTGGGTGAGGCTAGGGAGAGGAGTCAATGGGGGGTGGTGAGAGCTGAGCCCTAGGAACTCATGTCAGTTGTGAGCCCTCTAGTCTTCCAGCTTCTCCTGAGCCTTGTTGCAGCCGGACCTGTCTTGGGGACTGGTTTTGCCTGTTCAGGTACCCCAGTCCTAACCCTGTGGCATCCTTGTGCAGGCGTTGCGGTTCCCCCCAGTCTCCGTTCTCATCCCAGGCTATGTCTTCCCGGCTCTGCAGCGTGCTTGTACCAGCACTAAAGGGCTCACCCTCCTCCCAGTCCAGTCTTACTGGGTGGGACTGGGAGCGCTGCTGGCCCTGTGGAGGGGCACAGCTCTGCAGGCCAATAAAACCTGGAAGCAAAGTGCCTCTGCCTGTGCTCTGGTGGCTCTCAGCCCTGGGTGGGAGGTTTGGGGTCCTTGGTGGGGACCCTCAGTGGGTGTGGGGGTGAAGCTTGGGGGCTGCAGGGGGTGTGCTGGAAGCCCTATGCTGCTTGCTGCTGTCCCTGTTTCTGCCTTGCCTCCTCTTCCTCCCTGGGGGGAGCTCTGAGCCTGCCTCTGAGTGGTGCAGGCTCGGGATGAGTCAGAAGCAGGGAGGAATTGATGCTGTCCAAGGCTTAGCAAGTTCTTGGGAGAGGGCTGAGACCTGGCAAACGTGGAGGCTGCTGGCCAGGGACGTCTAGCCGTGCCTCACACAGCTGCTCCTCTTCCTCCTCTCTACCTGCGGCTGCCACGCTACAGCCTTCGTCCTGCCTGCCGCAGGTGCTGTGGCTGCCATGCGGGACTGCTGGCATGCAGCAGTTCATTGCTAGCCCAGAAGCTGCCAGCAGGTCTAGCTCTGCTCAGGGTGCTGCTGCCCCCTCTCCCCTTCCCTGTGCCCACCCACGGTGTGGGGCAGCAGCAGCCCGGTCCCGGGGCTGAGCTGAGGGATGCTGCAACCAGCTCGGTGCTCTTCCCCCTGCAGCCCCTTCCCCCAGGGAAGCCCCGGGGCTGTGCAGGAGTAGGTCCTGGACAGTGATGCCCCACAGCTGATGCGGGAGGATGCCCAGCACCATCTGCCATCACACCTTTGCACAAATAGTTTTTATTTGTCGCTAAAGAGCCATTCTCATAACTCCTTAATGAGGTCCCTATCCTTGTCAAGTCCGTGAGTGGACTCGTGGGGGCTAGAAATACCTTGTGAGAAGAGAAATGCTCTTCTCCTACCTACAACACCACGATTTGTGGGGAGGGCTGTGCCCCCCCTGCCACATCTGTGCGTTGTCCCCCATCCCTACCCATTGGACTGGGGCAGGGAGGAGGGGCCCGGCCAGCGTGAGGCTTGGAGCCAGGCAGGATGCGACCCTCCTGCACTGTGGCTTCATCCTCCTCCCTGATCGCCATGTCCCGGAGCCCACAGGCCATCCCACCACCCAGCCACAGAGCTCCCCAGGTGCCATGGGGGTTTAGGGAGGAGGTGGTGAGTTTTGGGGTGGCCCTTGGGCTTGGAGCCGTCACTGTACACAGTATTCCCCCCTCAGGCATGGGGGGTGCCCAGCTCAGAGTTTGGCCTCTTGCAAACTGATTTCTTCCCCCCTGTGACAAGCAGTGCCCGTTTGGGGTCTGTGGCCATCCCCATTGCAGCCCCCCTCCCTTCTCATCACAACAAGTGCCTTCGCATGAACCTCTAAACTTCCCCGCCCTTCCCCAGGGACCTGGAAAAGTGGCAACGAATTGGCTTAAATGTGGGAATCCAGATTGGGGTAATTAGCCGCTGAACCAGTTGTAACGAAGCTAGTCATCTCCCTGCACGCGCAGTTAGCTCTGATTTAATAGCCCACCGGCTCCCAGCCTGGGCTGCAGTGCCTCGGCCCGGGGCCGTAAATGAAACTCGCAGTAAGTCAAGCGGTATTAAACTTTACAGTTACCGTCTTTAAAAACGAGAGTCTCTCTCTAATAAATCAGAGCAAGTGGGATTGTAAATATCGAGGCAGGATCCATATTGCTTAATTAAACAGCGCCTAATGAACAGACTGTTTGTTGTGTTGTGATTTAGGATGGAGGCTGGGGAGGCGGTGTGTGCCGAGGAGCGCTGGTACCCATGCTGGGATACCCTCCCCGGCAGGTAGCGGCTGCTAGAGTTTAGCTGTTGCTAAAATAGCTCAGAGATGGCCTGATAATTAATTTAAAATAAAAAAATAAATTTCCTCCCCAAAAAAACCATCTGAAACATTTAGGGTGGAAGTCAGCAGCAGGTGCAGGAGGAGGAGGAGGGGGTGCAGCCGGGTGTGAGAACTGGACCTTGGCTATGCTGAACCACCCCCCCTTCCTCATCACAGATCCACCTCCACTTGCCCCGATATTTTTAGCTTGTGTGAGGGGGTGTGAAAGGCTGTGAGGGAGCAACAAACCTTTCCTGTGTCACGGGGAGGCATCATGCTGGTGCAAATGGAGCTGCTGGGGATGCAAAGGCATGACAAATCATAGGAACCATTGCTGCTGTGCTGTAAAGCCCCGAACCCTTTTATATTTTGGTAGTTACAGTCCAGTGGTAATCAAAAAATGATTTATGTTGAGGAGATTAAAAATGTCTTGCTGGGTGCAAGGCACCCAGCCTTTGCTCCTGACCTGGGAGCACCGAAGGGAAACTGAGGCCTGCTGGGATTCCCTGTAGGGATGTGCCTCGATGTCATTTCACTTCTGCAGCGGAGCTGTTGGAGATCATCCTGGGAAAAGTGTCTACATGATGGGATCACCCTTGTCCTGAGCCCCTGTCCCTCAGCATCAGAGCAAATACCTCCTGTGCAATCCCTGCCCTGAACTACTCTGGAAGGACAAACAGGGCAGGTGATGGGGGGAGAGAGGGGAGCTGAGACAAAGCTCAAGCATGGGGTTAATGCATTAAAAACGCATGGAGATCCTGTGAAAGCGTTTGCTCCGTCTATGGCACGTTAATAGGGCTGTGAGGGATTAGGGAAGGGCTGTGGTGCTTCTGCACTGGGATGGCATGTCCTGCGCTCTGCAAGGAGCAAGGGATAAGCCCAGCAGTGGATGCGGAGATGTAGACATGCTTGAGGGGGAATGGCCAAGAATTTAGTCTCATTTCCATCCCGTTTTCTGATGCCACTGAAACAAATAGGTTGGGCTACCGAGGGGTGTGATTTCCCCAGGGCTACTGGGGCTTTGGCTCGACTAAGACAAACCAATGTGCTTGCCCAGGCTGTGGCAGTGCCTGTCTCCATCCTTCACCCCTGTCCCGTGTATTCAGGAGACCCAGGGCATCCCCAGCTCTGATACTGACTCATTCTGTGGACATCCTTCTGGGATGCTGCTCTGGGGTGTTGCCCTGGTGCACAGACACCCTTTGGTGCAATACTCAGTGACGGAGGGTAACTGCTGGAGGCACGTTCATCATCTTTGATTGTGTGTCCGGGTCCTAGGCAGCTGCCAGACTGCAGAGATGCTGCAGATCACGAATCCCAAATCCTGCCCACTCCTCTTCCTCTCCTCCCTGCCTTCTAGTGCAGGTGAGACAATAAATATTGAGCAAAGGAAGTTAATCTGTGACCAGAGTCTTTTAATCAGAAAAAAAGGTATTAGTGCAGCCCTGCTGGCTCCTGCCAAACTGCAGTTTTACTGTCCCTCCCGGTACTGGGTTTATGGCTGTCATTTCATTCCAGTTTTACTGTTGTTTTTGCCCTTATCGTTGAGTTTCTCCTTGCCTGCTGCTGCCTGTGACTGAATGGGGCTTTTAGGAACGTAATAAGGGAGAAATTAGTAAATTTTTAGGGAGGAATAAGGGAAGGATGGGAGTGAGGCAGGAAGGATGAAAGGAAGGAAGAAATGGAGGGAGGAAGAGAGGAAGGAAGGAGGGGAAGAGAGGGAAGCAGGGAGGGAGGAAAGGCTAAATCCCTCCCGTTTCTATCTAAAAGACATCATCAGGCACTTAACGTGAAAACAATTAAAAATTTTAAGCAGATGCTAAACACTCTGGTGCCCTGCAGCAGGCAGCTCTGTGCTGTGGGGAGAACTGCTATGCCAGGAGAATGAAAAACAAAACCCAAACACCTTTTAGATCTTGGCTTAGATGGACACACAGGAGCGTGGGAGCAACGTCGGGCAGCAAACAGCACCCAGCTTGTCTCGGGCCGCCTGGAGCATCTCCCCGGGCTTGGCAGCTGCCTTGGCAGGGACTTTCCAAAGGGTTGAGACCAGCAGGAAAAAATTTTGGTGTTGACATGCCCATGCCTCAGCCAGCTGGTGTTTTTAACTCTGCTGATGGTCACTGAGACCTCCCTGCAAGGGATTTTCAGAGTCCTTGGGGACCACGTGTCATGGGAGAGCTGTGAGTCCCAGGTGGACGCAACGGGATGTCTGGTGCTGCCTGGCAGCAGCAGAGAGCCACAGGCTCTGCATGGGCTTTAGGATAGCAGGCACAGCCCTGGAATTTAATTTGTTAATCATCTGAGACATGTAGCTAATTAAATGCCATCACATTGCAGCATCCGTGCAGTCACTAAGCAGTGGATTCCCCCAGCTCCACCCAAATTTCCTGTGTGCCTGGAGTTGGGGGAGGTACCCTGGGGCTCGGCTCTCAGCAATGGGGACCTGCCATCGCATGTGGTTTTGAACCTCTTCCGCATCATGGGACCCCATTCTGGCATCGGGGGCCTCTGTTTAGAGGAAAAGGAACCCCAGGAGGGTCCAGATTCCCACTGGATTCACCCCAAATGCGACTAGCTGGGGAGGGAGGGGAGCAGGTGTGGGAGGGAGGGCAGGGGGCTGGTCTGAGCTAAGGGCAGCTGATGCGCTTGACTACAAAACGGGGTTATCCACCAGCGGGGGAGACGCTGGGAGAAGGCAGGAGCCCTTGCAGCACTCAGGATCTGTGTGAAATCCAGCCGGCACCTGGCACGGCCGAGATCAGGCACCCTGGCTGTGCCGGGCACCCCACTGCTGCCTGAGCCAGCTGTGAGAGCTCACAAACATCTGTGCCTGCCTATGGCCACCGGGAAGGAGGGGTTCCCCTTCGTCCTGATGTTCCAGAGAAGGAAGCCATAAATTATTCCTAATTACGTTCAGCTCTGCTGAGGAATCAGTAACAAAGCGCCGGGAGCAGGGAGACATCATAACGCTGGGTTGGATCCAGGGTGGAAAGTCACCCCATGGGGTTTGCCTGGGCATGAGGTGACTCCCGGCAGAGGCAGAACCCTTGGGAGAGTGGAAAAGGTGGAGAGCTTCTAATTGGATGCTAATGAGAAAGTAATTAGTAGGTGTCCAGCTTGCACAGTGCCCTCAGGGTCCCTTGCCCAGGGAGCCACCTGCTTCAGTGCCCCCGGGGTGGTTTAAGCTCTGCAGCGTATGGCTGGAGCTGGGATGAGCCAGCTGCTGCTCCCCACACATGCTGCCACGCTCGATTGCAATAAAACTTCCTCATAAATTACCCCTGTGAAACAAAACGTGACAGATAAAAGCCAGAAGTGCATTTGCAGCCTGTTTGCTTTTGGTGTTTAATCGCTCGCTTATATTGCTCACAATTGTCTATAACTCATGGCAGCTCGTCCGCTTCCTCCTGGCTATGAGTTTGGGCTCCTGGGCTGCTTGTATTGTCCCTGTGGGCACGTTGCTGTCTTGCCTTGTGCCTCAGTTTCCCCATAGCTCAAATAGGAGCGATAACGCAGAGGCCAGCCCCTCTCCACCTCGGCTGACCAGGCAGCAGGAGCCTCTCCATGCCAGCCCTGCAGATGCTCCTGGGTTGCGCGAGGACCAGTGTGACATCCCCGGCAAGACACCCTTGCAGTTCCTCCAGCTTGGACCTGGCTCCATCCCACCTGGCATGGGTCTTGCAGGTATGGGAAAAACCTTTTCCAGCCCTGGGGCCAGCTGCTGCCCCAAAACAATGCTTCCCAGCAAACCACTGGGATTGTGCATCCCAACTGCCAGTGCAATATTTAATTCATGCACACACACCCCAATTCAATTCAATTTTAAAAATTAAAAATTGAATTCTTACATGAGTGAGAAACAGAGTGAGAACGAAGCCAGGATGGATGTCCAGGATGCCGACTTGGTTTTTATCCCTTCTCATCCCTCTTTCAAATTCCCCCAGGGATCAGAGATGCTCAAAAAGCATCTGGCCACTTCCAGCTGCTTCCACCACACTTTGGTAACAGCAGGACCCCGCTCCACCACAGCCTGGCAGGTCCTCTCAGAAGTAGGCAATGCATTGGCACAGGAGAAAAGAAATGACTCCCAGCCTCTGCCAGGGTCTAAAACTTCTCCCCTCCCTGAGGACTAGCCGACGCGTCAGGGACTTGGAATGATTATGATAAAACCTGCGGGACACCAAGGGCATCACTATGATTTGTGCTGTCTAAATGTTAATCAGAATAATAATGCCTATTGAGACAGCTGTTTTAAAAGGCTGTGATGTCGGAGTAAAAATTCCAATAAAACTCTATTAGCCCTTCCTCGTTACACTAATGGTGCCTGCTGCTAAAAGCCCCCTGCTATAGACACCCGTATTAATGGGCTTATTACAGGAAATAAAATCCGAGACTGAACATTACAGTGAAGCCTGATTAATTCAGCAAGGTAATCTTTTTTTTCTTCCCCCTCCACTCTCCCTTTTCTTTTTCTCCCCCCCCTTTATTTAATGAATGTGCTCCTTGAAGTGCTAACTTTTGAGCTTTGCTTGGAGTTTGGTGATGATTTTAAACTTACTTTGTTCACAAAGAGATGAATCTTTGAGCTGGTTCCTGGTGCAGATGGGGGAAAAGGCTTCTTAGATGCCTCCATCAAAGCAGGGAAGAGAGGAAAAGCAGCCAGGCCAGGAGTGAAGGTGCTAGTGAAGGGGGGGGTGATGGATATCACATGGTGGTCCTGGCGTGGTGGCTGTCGGGCTGGGATGGCCCGTTGCTTGTCCCCACACAGGTGCGTGGTGACATTGGCCAAGGCAAAGCTGCCGGAGGGCAAGCAGCTGCCCTTCGCTGCTCCTTCCCATCCTTTTTTCTCCTGATTTCTCCTCTTTTGATTCCTCTCTTGTCCCTGTAGGAAGGGCTGGCCAGGGATGGCACCAGCAGCCCGGATACATCCAAACCCAGTGTGGTGGCACCTGGCGGGGCTGGCACCCCTTCCTCAGCCCAACCTCAGCACACTTTGAGAGGCAGAAACCCACTGACAGACACACTGCTATTCATCCAGGCTATAAATAACTCCCATAAAATTCCTCTTCCCAGCCTTTTTGTGCTCAGCCAAACCCTGCCAATGGGAAAGAAGACGGCATCTATTTTATGGGCGGCTGGAAGTCAGCTTTGCATTTTTCTGGCTCGTGTAATCCCACAGGTACCCTCGTTTCTTTTCTTTTTCAACAGCCTTTTGATTCACATTCCTCCCAGCCAAGTTTAATTACGGCTTCGGCTCCTGCTGCCCGTGGATGGGAAGGGGATAGGGCAGCTCTGCCTGCCTGCGGCAGGGGCACAGGGTGATA
>VXBL01000621.1:202541-233252 GCA_013400195.1 Aramus guarauna
CTGCTTTTGATGCAGCCCAGGACATGGTTGGCTTTCCGGGCTGCAAGCGCACATTGCCGGATCATGTTGAGCTTCTTGTCTCTTCCTCCACTCTGGGACATGTTTCCATCCCTGTGTCCCCATGCTACACCCAAACCCCAAGCAAGCACCTCTGCGTGGTGCAGGGTGTTCAGATGTCTCATTCTTCCCTGTAACTGCTGCCACCTGCAACCCATCAGGCTAGGAGGTCCTTCCTGCCTGCACCGACAGCTTGGTGGCTGCTTTTAGCCTGGAGTCCCTTAGCTCTGCCCCCAGCCATACTCCTCCATCCTCCAAAGTGACACTGCCAATGTCCCCCAGTTCTCTGATGAAGCTGAGAAGGCAAAAGGGCCATGGTGTGAATACAGCAAGCTCCTCTCCGAACTGCTTTTGCCATTAACAAATATGGGGAAGGCCAGCTCCTCGATACTGCACTTGCAACTCTGAAGGTATGTACAGAAGCATGAAAAGCACTGGAAAAATACATCTGCTGCCTGGATACTTCCTAAAGTTTAAATGATACTGGTAGGCTATGGGAAACAGTTAGTTTGCAATTAGTACATGGGAGGCACAATTAGATAATTACTCACCAGTTAACAGGATGAATGTGATGACCACATTCCCTGCTTACTGATGTTTGGCTAATTTGCCATCAGCGGCCTTGTTAAGCAGTTATGTATTACACAGGAGTTGCAATGAGCTGGAACTTGCTAACAAGGGCGCAATGACATGTGGTTTGCACTGGTGACATTTACTGCTCCTGGGGTGACTGCCCCTGTCCCACATCTCTGAGCTGCTCCCTTTCCCCAGCTGCTTTGATGGCCCTGCCAGGGCTGTCTGCTGGTCTTGACCCTATGGGGAGGGAAGGCGAGAAGTCTGGTTTGGCAATGGCCCCTGGACTTCGGTATCCTCCTAGACAATCGTGCCCAGCTTGGCAAGACAACTCTCCCATCCTCTCCTCTGTTGACCAGGAGCAGTCACAGTGCAGGAGAGATGCTAGGGACATGGCCTTCAGCATGGAAGGGATGAGGAGGTCTGGCAGGATTTGCTTGGGACTGTCAGGTACAAGAGGGTTGCCTTTGTAGACCAAGAAGCAGCCTAATGAGGGATAAGCAAGTGCTCTGGTGGGTGGTGTTGAGGAGAGGCTGGATAGCACCAAGCTGAGGACAAAGGAGGGCAGAGAGGAAGGGAAACTTTTGTGGTGGCCCAAGGATGAGGCCTGCAGGATGGGGCTTGCACAGCAGGGAAGTTGTGAGCTCCTTCATGGCCCCGAGGGACTCTTTGAACGTGCCACTTCTGTCCTTGGCAGAGGGGATGGCCAAGAGAAGTCAAGAATGCTCCTGAAAACCTGGGATGTTTTGGGACTCTACATGGGCATTAGAGCCTCTGTGCCAGGAGAGGTGAAGTCTTGGTCTGGGCAAGTGCCCATCTCCACAGCGGTTGTTTTGCTCTCCCCAGATCTGAACACAGCAAGAAACTGAGGAGGGGAGGGAAGCGGGCAATGGTGTCTGCCCGGGCTTTGAGACAGACAGATACAGATGTGCTGTGGAGGCAGCCGTGTGGCTGGGTCAGCTCTGTGCCAGACTGAGCCAATTATCCTGCTGGGAGATGGAGATAATTAGCTTGAGCCCAGCATGATGCCGACGGTACATTTGGAAGATGCTGCCTGAGATATTTCAAGGGCACACGGCTAAGCAACCTGTTAAATGCTCTTACAAATCTAACAAGATAACCAGCCCCCTGAGAAGCTGAACAAACAGTTGTATTTGCACTCAGAGGAGGTGAGCAACCTCTGCAAACGTCAAGCCGTTCACTAGGAGGCTTGGGGGCAGTGTGGGAAGAACCCCCAGGGGCCACAAAATGGGAACAAAAACTCTCGTAAAGCAGCTTGTCTTCAGCGATTTGTCTCTTTTCTCCCTGGCTCGAATGAGAAGCTGCAGAGACAGCATCAAAATGAAATATAACCAGGAGGAATACCCCATTTCAGCTCTCCTGCATCTCTTACTGCTCCCTCTGGTCCCTGCTGCTCATCTGCAGAAGTCCAAGGCAAAGTGCTATTGAGCTGCTGGATCTGATTGAATTTTTTTTCGCATTCCCAAAGGGCTGCAGTGACTGGAGTGCAGCTTTGAACAAGAGAGGACATCATTAGCCAATTGGCAGGACTGGTCCTCGTGAGACCCATGCAACGGCTGGCCTGCTGAATGACCGGGTAGCAAGGCCGGCTCTCTGCTGCCATGTGGGAAGTGATGCAGATATTTGGAGCAAGGATAGAGGCTCAGATTAAACCTGCCTTGATAACACACTCAGATTATAGTCATAGCCTCCTGAATGTCTCTGTAGAGAGGAGCTCTCTGCTGCCCAGTTGCTGTGATTCCCCCCGATGGGATTTGGTGGGCTCTAGATGCACTCTTGGGATTAAACCATTTTGGGAAATGGACCTCCCATGCCTAGATTAAATGTCTGTCTTGGGAGCTCCTGGGATTTGACTTAGCTCTGAGCTGCTCACCTGCTGGCAAGCTCGGGGCGGGGAGCTACCAACCTGTCTGGGGGACAGGCAGAAGCAACTCACGGCTTTAAAGAGTCGCCCCTCAAGTTGCATAGCCCCTCAAGCTGCATAGCAAATCAGTGAGTGAACACGGACCCAGAGACACCTTAACAGACACTGAATTGTCCTTTCTCTGCAGGCTGCTGTGTGGGGATGTGGTGGACAGCCCCTGCCAGCTCCATCACACAGTGGTGAAATGAGGAAGGGACATCACTCTCCTGAAAGCCCTGGGCTGTAGATAGCCTCCATGCTGGCTGGGGGAGTTTATCTTGGGTATGTAAGGCTGTGCTGGGGTTCAGGAGGTGAGGATGATGCTGTTGCTCTCCACTGTCCCTTGTTAGAGGCTGTTGTCTTGCAGCACTGCTGGGGAGCAGGGTTGACAGGGGAATCCACCCGACTTTTCAGGGTGTGCTCTGCCATCTCCTCAAGCTGCTGAGCTCAACCCAGTGGGCTTTGTGTATTGTGGCTTAGAAAGCGAGAGCACAACCCCTTCCCTGGCTGCGCTGCAGGCAGGAAGCACGAGGGCTCACGAACATTTGGGGTGGGGGAAGAAGTATTGTGAACTTTTGCAGCTGTTTGCTGAACACAAGTCCATCCACAGTTTTTGGGCTCTCTGTCATGTTCAACAAGCCAGCTGAGCTGTGGTCTTCAGCCCCCTCCCTCTCCAGGGAGCCCCAGCCATGTCTCTTCGGCTTTCGGATAGAGGGTGCTGCCCAGTGATCTGTGAACGGCTGGGATGTCCAAATGGGTTGTGCGTCTGCTCCCAAGCCAGTGGCGCTCCGTGCTCAAGCCTGGCATGGAGATGGCTCCACCACTGCCTTTGGTGACAGCAGGCTGGGCTGTGAGTGGAGCTGGCTGGGGAGAACACGTATTTGTCATCCAGCTGGCCCCGCCAAAGGCAGGAGCAGAGACCTGGCTGCGGTACCTGCTTCCACCTCCCCAGTGCAGTTGGTGGGGGAAAGCAAGCCTGGACCAGCAGGACAGCGAGGACGATGGATGACTTGAGATGAGGTGAGATGGGCAAGGAGGCTGACAGTGAGGCTGGACTGAGCATACAGGAGCTGCACCATGATGAAACCTGCCAAAGGGCAGTGGTGGCTTCTACATCCTCCTCCCTGTTCCTTGGGAGCAGAGAGAGACTTCGGCTCCACATTTCTGTGGTTTCTTTGCTCATTATAGGAAAAACGAAGGGTGAAGACAGGTCAATGAATCATTACTGTTTGGTTTGGCTGTGCTGCCGCTCTGTGTTTAGGAATGGCTGATTCTTTTTCTTCTTGTGAGTTGTTCTCTCTTCCCCCGCTCCTTCGGGCTTTGGGGTTGTTTTGTGTTGTTTTTTTTTCCCTCGATTATCCTGAATTATTGCAAGATGGTGAAACAGAAGAGCTCTTCCCTTCCTTGGGTTGGCTTCCCTTGCAGCAGATGTCAAATAAAAGAGTCCAGCTTTTGGATAACTCATCCCAAAAGGGGGTTGGTGCATCCTGGATCTTTCACCCGTCCCATGCTGAGACATTGCAGGGAGCCACTGACACGTCCTTCAGGCTCATGACAGCACTTTCCAGGGAAAAAAACAAAGTACAAAGGAACAGGATTCCTCTATCTATTTCTTAATTATGTATTTTTTTGGGTTCTTGCTGTAACATCTGTTCTGCATTTGTGCAAGACATTAATATCTCTAGATTTGTTCATTCCTTTGCTGCTGGGACGCTGGGGTTGTATGGTGAGATGGATGTGCACACCACCGTGAACATGTAGCTGGGCAGCATCTCTCGAGGCATGGACATGACGGAAGGCATATCAGCAGGATGACCACTACCCTCTGATGCACCACAGGCTGCATGGGGTGTTGGGGCTGCTTCCTTCCTGTCCCACCACTACGCACCAGGGATAGCCGTGCCATGTGCTTTTGGCATGCACATGCCCAACATCCAGCTAATATCGTGTGGCAGGTATACATGCCTTGGGGCTGTGCCGGTGAAGGCGTTGTCAGACCCATCTCCCTTCTGCTGTGACATGCTGAGGCTGGGAGGGGAGGCAGCGCTTCTGTGTTTATAGTGATGAGGGTCTTGGAAAGACAGGGGGCAATTTTCTCATTTGAATCTGTGCTGGGTTATAATTTTTCCTAATTCCTCACCTGTCATGACACAGGAGCTAGGAATGAGAGCTCCCTCTTATATTTCACTGCCTGATTACATGGTGTCAGAAGAGGCTTCCAAAATTATTCCACGTAGGTGGCACAGTCTGGAAGGGGACTTGACAGAGAGCCATGCACAGGGGCTACAGACTTTGCAGCTCTCACAGAGGGGAGTGATGCTGAGGAGGCCAAGAGATGGAGATCCTGCTCCTTTGGGTAGCCTGAAACTCCCAGGAGTCAAAAATCAATTTTAAGTGGAGCTGGATGGGGAAAGGCAAACCTCCCCTGGAAATCTGAGTGTAGGTGTCATCCTGATGATGTTGTCCATTGGCAAGGCATGTTTCTGCCCCCTCTGTACCTTAGGGCTGGGGAGGCATGGTTATAGAGCAGACTGGCATACTGATGGAAGTCGGGCTGGAGAGCTGTTAACCACCCGCAACTCTCAAACGGGATTGCCCTAGGCATTGCAGCAGGTAAGTGAAGGGCTAATCAGAGAGCCCTGCTTGTGATATAATCAAATCAGGGAGAGTCTGTTCTGAGAAGTGGAGGTCACATTGCAAAGAGGTGGGGGTGTTTGCAAAACGAGGCATGCACTCCCTGAAGGAAGGCAAGCAAGCAGCCAAAGAGTAACAGTGAGTCTGGCTAACAGAGCCCAGCTCAAAGGCATGTGTTGTGGGTGGGTTTCAAGATTTTTCTTGCAAATTTTTCTGCCCTAGTAAATGTTTTCATGGGCTTGTGTTCCTTAGATGTCTTTAATGACAAAGTGTCATGCAGGGGCAGTGAGGGGGCACAGATTCATTTGAAGACCATGCCCACGCCAGCTGTAGGAAGCAATGACACAATAAATTGAGAGAGGATTGTCATGTACTGCCCTCCTGCCAAAGACAATCCTGCCCCATTGCATCCTCCATCGCCAGTGCTCTTGTGACTGCATGGTGACCCAACTAACAGCACTGATCTGGCTGCAAAAAGCAGATTTTGGGGTGTGTGGGGTGTGCCAGGTTCATTTCAGCCACATCAGCTTCATGATCGGACTCACGGTCCTGTGGTATGACTAGTGGTGTCCAAGCAGGAACACACAGAGGGTGTGGGACAAGGCTGTGGCTGGGCCTGGGCTGCTGCTCAGGGAATAGCTTCAGCACCTGAGTGGGCAGCAAAGCCAAACCTGAGACCTTCTGCATTCCTGAATCACATCATGAGCTCCCCCAGGGTCTCAGCTCTCTAGCAGCGAGGTGTTATCTGCAGCAGCACAAGCAGTAGAGAGCCCGAACTACTGAACCCGTGCTATTACACTTTCCTCACAGGAAGAGCGTGGCTCAGGCATCTGTGCTATTGCGGGCTTGAATTCCCCACCTCCATCTCTTGTGCATGGGTTTTCCTGACCGAGCTTGACGCAGAGCTTGGCTGCAGAGACCTCAGTGTGAGCTGCTAGCTTGGGTCTGCAGAGAGCTGAGGCATGCTCAGCAGAGCTCTCTGGTCCATGGGCTCGCCATGTCCAGCTCCTGGCTGTGCCCAGGGCAGCTACAGGCAGGATCTGATGTGGCAAGTCCCAGGAGAAGGAGATGGTCCAGATTGCAGTGAGTGACAGCATAGCTTGAAGTGAGGCAGTGCCTTCGGCGTGGTTTTGAGGAACAGATGCCCAACCCTAATCCCAAAGGGTGCACGGCCCTTTTCTTCTCGCCCCTGTGAAGCTGGAGTGCTGTTGTAGCTATTCATCTTTACTACTCTTTACTGACTATCTTCTAGGGACGTGGGCGTTGCCCAAATTGCAGCTGCCCTCCACCTCATCTCCTTGCACGTGTTGTAATAGCTCTGCCTGAAGTGCTGCTGACCGTCTCACAAGGGCTAGCAGCACTCACCCCGCTTTGACACAGGGAGCGCAGGGCTGTGCTTCAGCTGCCTGAAGCTGGCAAGGAGATTTAGCTGGTCTCGAAGCCGGCTGAGAAGGATGTTTAATGAACCCCGATCCACGCTGTCCAAGGAGGTCCCCTTCCATGTTTGCAAGCACCAGAGAAAGTCAGATGATGGATGTTGTAGGAGAGCATGAATAGATAACACAGCAGATCAGGAATAAATTAGCAACGGGCAGTGCCTCACTCGGCTCCCTCCAGTCCAACTCTCCTGCAGCGCAAATGTGTTCCCCGTCTGCATCTCCGGATTCGCTGTTTAATCTAGTTTCAAATGTCCCAGGCTTTCCTTGGGAGAAACTTCTCCACAGTCTCATAAATCTTCTTGTCAGGAATTTTTTTTTCTTGATACAGACCTGCAAATTTCCCCTTCTTAATTTCATGCTGCTTATCCTCCCTTCTCTGTGCTGAGCCATCCCCTGGATAGGTGCAGGAGTGTGACAGGAGCAATGCTCTCAGCAGTGTTTCTCTCCTCTCATCCCACTCTTTTAAGGGATTATTTCTTGCTGACTGCTGGCTCCTTTCCTCCTGCCTTGTTGTACCTGCTGCAAGGCAATGCAGCAGGAGTCCCAGGCTGCACTGGTGGTGGTGGGAGCAGCATAGGATGAACCTGATGGAGAAGCAGAGGCTCTCCAGAGCCTCTGGTCCGAGGTTCAGCTCTCATCATCCTGCCTTGCATCTAAGCTCTTCCTAAAATCCCCCTCACTCCTCATGCCTGGCTGTCAGAAATAATCCTTCGCTCCCCTCTTTTCTGGTGTCCAGATCGATTTTTCTTTGCTGAAGTTTTAGTACCTTCCTGTTTCGCTTTGCCCAGCATGGCCATGGAGAAGAGCTCACTGCCCTGACCTTTGCTGCAACCTTCCCTGCACATGAAGTCTGCTAGTTTCGTATTTACCCTAGTGCTTTGGGTGACAAGAAGTGCTGGGTCTCAAAGTCCTTTGGCGTCTCCTGGGAAAGAGCTACAGGCTGCTGCCTTTACTGCCCATGTACTGCAAACAGATGAGCCCAGAGGAGCACCTTGCAGGTTAATCTTGAGACTCTAAATGTGTCCAGGTTGGGTTGCAGATGTTGATGCCAGAGTGTATTTATTCATTTCACAGTTTTGCTTATTTATCAGATCCTGTGATCATTAAATTGTGCATTACCATTTGGCATGTGGCAGATTTTAATTCCTATGGCTGGTTTATGCCCTCTGCAGGTATTAGCCTAAATGCATTTCCTGACAAGTGATGGATGCTCTGAAAAGCCGTGGCAACATATTTATTGATCAGAGTTCTCTGTAACCCCAGCTCACTAATGCAAGCGCTTGCAGCGCCAGGAACTATTGTCTCCTCAGACTGTTTCATTAACTCAGATGTGAGGGTTTGGACTTTCCTTCCACGCAGGACGGAGTAAATCTTGAGCGGTGTCAGCTCTGACAACAGCTCTGGCTCACTAAGTAGGGTAGACCTGGCCTGGGCTTGGCAAGGGGACCTCTGAGGAATATTTAGGAATAGAGAAGCTCTTCAAGGACTTTCCAGAATGTGGGGGCAAGCATGTGCCTCCCAGCTGTATTTGGGAGTGGAGGGTGCTTCTGCAATTGCTTCTCTTGCAGATTCGTCTGACCTGACTCTGTACGCAATCCTGCAGAGTTTGGGAGCACAGCACCTGGGTGCTGCTGCGGTTTCTCCCTAGCACAGGCTGAGTTTGCGAGTGAAGTGCCAGCTCAAGGCTCCCTGCGGGGTCTGCAATGCAGAGCCGCTTTGGTGCTGCTGGGAACGGGATGCATGTGCTGCCTTCAGGGCTGCACTTGGAAAAATATAGTAGGAAAAGTTCTGTTTAGAAATGTCTGGTTTGTGTAGGGAAAAGCTTCTGTTAACCCTTGAGATGGAGGAGCATGGAGATACCCCGAATTACTCTGTGTTTCATGGAGATGTACACAGACTCTGATGGGGTCAGAAAGCTAAGGGCTACTGTAGCAAGAAGAGATGAGGAGCACTTAATGGTGTGGCTAAGCTTGTTAGAAAATAGTCAGGAAACAATATCAGCCTAAAGGTGAGTTACAGAGGCTTGAAGGAACGACAGGTCACCTGGGTGATAGTAACAGGACTGCTGTGTGCTCCTTGCCTGCCCACACACGTGGCAAAGTATGTTATTGAAAACCTTTCCCTCTCCGCAGTTGCAAAGCACTGCTCCTGCCTGCTCTCCCCAAACACAATTGGAATGAGTCTAACTTCTTCAGGGATAAAGACCAGAAGCCTTGAAAATTTCCACATACTTCTGGAATAGAGTGGGGGAGTCCTGCCACCATGCAGGGTCCCACAAGAGCAGGGTGTTCAGGACACCTTCCAAGCAGATCACGCCCAGCACTGTGGAGGTGGCATCACTGTCATCAGTGATCTGCAAACCTCCTCTCCCAGCCAAAATCTGGGAATTGTTTCATCCCCAGAGCAAGGCATGGCAGGTAGTTTCTGGGCACCTCCACACTGCAAGATCCTGTGGATGAAGGCACATTGCTTGGGGCTGGCTGCTAAAGAGCACTGCTATTCTCTCCAAGCCCTCCCTTCACTCCGAGCTGTGCTCCAGTGATGGGAGAGGCTATTCCTACTCCAGAAGCAAAAGCCAGCGATGCCAGTGGCTGCTACAATGGCCAGACCATCCCATGTGCTTCCCAAGACACAGTTTTAGACCCTCTTCCCTGAGTCTGCATCTTCAGTCCAGCTATCCCACTGTGTTCCCCTGCGACCATGCTGCAGCATCTGAAACCTCAGCCCTGCACCGTCACCTCGCCTCCTTTGAGAACAGCGGGGTGAGATAGCATTGCCTGGGGGCTTATTGCAGCCCAGTGCCTTGCAGGGCAAAGCAGCGAGTTCGTGCTACGTGACAGCGGCTTTGCAGGGCCGCAGCCATGGGGCACTGGGGGATGGAGCAGATGGGGGTGAAGCTGCCAAGCCCACGGCTGGGAGGGAAGAGGTGGGCAGGCACAAAGAGCCCATGGGAGAGTGGTGTGGGATCCTGTGGGCTCCTCAGTTATGGGAAACTCCGTCTGATTCAAACCTGCTGGCGGGGCTGTTGTTTGCTGCTGGAAAAGTTGCTCTCTGGAGCAGAGCAAAAGCCCACATGTTTCAAACATTTCTGGAAACAGCTCCTTGCCCCTTCTCCTGCGGTTTGCAGGGCCTGAACACCCATGGTAAGAATGGATGAGGCTGCCAGGAGAGAGAATTCTGGTCTCAGGGTGACATTGGAGATCTCCACAAGGCTCTCCAGCCATGATGCCTATGGCTGGCAGTGGCTTTAGCCCTGCCTGTCCTTACCACCTGGGCATGGGTTATTTGATGTGCCCCAGGGCAGGACATTTCCTCATCTGCTCTGACCTCTCACTTGCATAGCCCCTGGTCTGGGACTGGAAACTGGAAATGAAACCCTGAGGTCCCGAGGGCAGCAAGCAGAAAGTTGTGCCTTTGCCAGAAGACAAACCGGGCACCAACACCTCGCTCATGCCAATGCTCACAGATGCCTGGGTGAGCATCTCTGGGGCTGAATTGGCCACCAAGGTGGCAAATCCACCACCCCAAGCTCTGTGGTGAAACTGGAAGTGTTTCTCCCCAGTCCTATGCAATCTTCTCCAAATGCCAGAGAAGCCAAGGGGTGGCCATCCAGGTGCCCACCACCTGGGGAGAGATACCTTCTGGCCTGACTGTACAAGCATCCCTGCCTCTCCTCAGCTGACGGTCCCTGTGCCTGTTAGTAGCAGCCCATTTAGTTTTAAAGCCCTCAGTTGTCCCTACCACTTGATCACAAATGTTAATGAAGGGTTCCTCAGGGGGCTGTGGCAGGGCAGTGAGCTGGAGCCAGAGATCCCTTGGTGAAGGTATCTGGTACAAGTGGGTGCAAGAGACCTTCAGGAAGAGCAGGGTCAACTCTCCTGCCATCTCATGGGCTGCTAAATGCCTGGGAAACAGAACAGGACAATGACATTTCCATCGGGGACAGCACAGATGAAAGGACCCTTTCCACCTTCGCCTTTCCCTGCTGGAGACTGGTGAAGAGAAATAGTTATAGACAGAAAATGGGTCTTACATTAATAGAGAGAGATTACAGCTTAATATGAGAAGAAGAAAGAAACTAGACAAGGTGCTGATGTAGTGAGGAGGGATCTTTATTGTTAAGCAGAGTCTTAATAACGCATAGTGTTGTGCTTGTCTTTCAGTAACTTTATTCCACTATTGTAAACTTGTTTTTACTGACCCCATCATTTTAGCCTTAACTTATTCAGAGCTGGCCTGGCGGAGCCATCTGCCAGCCAAGAGAAACTCTTCCCTCTCTCTCCTCACACCAAACACTAGGAAATGCCCTAGTCCCCCAAATATTGCTCCAGACACCTGGGGCCAGTGCTGTGTCCAGCACAAAAACCCCATGGGCTGCCTGGGGCAGAACCTCCCAGGCACCATGACGGGAAGGAAAGGGCTCTGGCATCCAGCAGAAGAGCAGAAATGAGGTGAGGAGAGGTCCTGGTGGGAATGGAGATGCCATCAAAGAGGAAAACTCCAATAACACCAATTCAGTGCATGCAGTTGGAGAAGTCATCCGTTTCATGCAGGCTCTTCAAAGAGTTACAAAAGTACTCTTACAGCGGAAAAAAAAAAACAACCCAACCAACCAAACTAGATATGGTACATTTTGGAAGTTGCCAGAGTGGGATGACACTTGGCAGATTTCCTCCTGCATGCTGCTAGCATCTGTATCCCTTTGCTGCTCTGGCAAGGCCAGAGACAAGCTTTGGGAGCTGCTCTCTGGCCGGCCGGGCTGCAGAGCCTGAAGCTGAGCTTTAATTAACAGAAAGTGGCAGCCGTTCTGCTCAGCGCAGCAATCTCAGACTTCAATTGATGATTGAGGCGAGAGCCATTTCTCACCAGGTAGAGGAAATAAGGCTTGCATCGGAACATAAAAGATTGTTTTAATTAAACCTGGTATTTCTAAGCCCGCTGCTGGCTACAGCCAAACGGAGGAGGCAGCTGGAGTTGGTCAGAAAATTCCCAGAAAAAAGGCACTTTTTTTTTGCTTTGTAGAGTAGAAATGGAGCAGGATAGAGCTGAAATAAGGCTTTCCTTTTGTTCAGAGGTGTGCTGGCCTCTTGACCATGCAAGCTGGAGGCATCAGGTTGGGCATCAAAGAAATCATAGAATCATAGAATCATAGAATCATCTCGGTTGGAAAAGACCTTTAAGATCATCAAGTCCAACCACTAACCTAACCTTGCCATCCCATAACCACTAAACCA
Organism: Aramus guarauna; assembly: GCA_013400195.1. Classification (NCBI taxonomy): domain Eukaryota; kingdom Metazoa; phylum Chordata; class Aves; order Gruiformes; family Aramidae; genus Aramus; species Aramus guarauna. Next base: position 214,403 of record VXBL01000621.1, read on the forward strand.
TGTCCTCAAGTACCTTATCTATCCTTCTTTTAAATACCTCCAGGGACGGGGACTCAACCACCTCCCTGGGCAGCCCATTCCAGAGCCTGACAACCCTTTCTGTGAAGAAATTTTTCCTAATGTCTAACCTAAACCTGCCCTGGCGCAACTTTAGACCATTCCCCCTGGTCCTATTGCTTGTTACCAGGGAGAAGAGGCCGACCCCCACCTCACTACAACCTCCTTTCAGGTAGTTGTAGAGGGCGATAAGGTCTCCCCTCAGCCTCCTCTTCTCCAGGCTAAACAACCCCAGTTCCCTCAGACGCTCCTCGTAAGACTTGTGCTCCAGACCCCTCACCAGCTTTGTTGCTCTCCTCTGGACATGTTCCAGCAGCGCAACATCCTTCCTGTAGTGAGGGGCCCAAAACTGAACACAGTATTCGAGGTGCGGCCTCACCAGCGCCGAGTACAGGGGCACAATCACTTCCCTACTCCTGCTGGCCACACTATTCCTGATACAAGCCAGGATGCCATTGGCCTTCTTGGCCACCTGGGCACACTGCTGGCTCATATTCAGCCGGCTGTCAACCAGTACCCCCAGGTCTTTCTCTGCCATGGAGCTTTCCAGCCACTCTTCCCCAAGCCTGTACCGTTGCATGGGGTTGTTGTGACCAAAGTGCAGGACCCGGCACTTGGCCTTGTTGAACCTCATACAGTTGGCCTCGGCCCATCGATCCAGCCTGTCTAGGTCCCTCTGCAGAGCCCTCCTCCCCTCAAGCAGATCAACACTCCCACCCAGTTTGGTGTCATCTGCAAATTTACTGAGGGCACACTCGAGCCCCTCGTCCAGGTCGTTGATAAAGATATTAAACAAGACCGGCCCTAGCACTGAGCCCTGGGGGACACCGCTTGTGACTGGCCGCCAACTGGATTTAGCTCCATTAACTGGATTTAGCTCCATTATGCAGCTGCCTGTGGGGTGTTTGCAGAGGAGGAAGACCTCTTCTGCCTGTAGCTCCAGGGACTGACTGCAGTGGGCCCGATGAGATCAAAGCCCAGCACCAACCCATCACTCTGTCTTTTGTCTGTGCACCATGGTCCTTCTCTCCCTTCTCCATCTCTCCCCAGCTCCTCAGTGGCCTTTGCAATAAGGTCGGTATCCGGACGAATTTCTGTCTCAGCCTTGTAAAACTCTTGAAGTGCTCAAAACCCAACTCTGAGGCTTTTTTTGCCCAGAAGCTGCCTGTTGACCCTGTGTCTCTTCCCTACCAGCAGCCAGGTCTGGTTTGGGGTAGCTTTAGCTAATTTAGTCCTGTAGCACAGGAGCAAAATGAAGCGGCCAACAAGCCTCAAACTTATCAAACACAGTGAGGTGGTACTGGAACAAACCCCAGCCTCAGCTCTCAGCTGCATTTTCTAAATCTGTCATGATTTTGAAATCCTTAGCTGGAGGAGTAAAACCCTCAAGCTATTTCCCGTGTGCTCACCCAGCCCAGGCATGGCTTACGCTGGTTGCTGAGCACCTTCTCCAGAGCTGAGGCGACCAGCTCCCTGGGCAGAAGCATCAATGCAGGCAAAAGCATATTTTTAATTGCATGTTGGCTCTGGGCTTTCCCTGTTTAACAAGGTAAAAGTCAGAGCTCCCAAAAAGCATGGCTGGCCCAGGAATCAAGCTGGATTTAGGCTCAAGCTTCACAAAACCTTCAGGCAAGGGGCCACCAGAGCCAAATATACTCAGACCGATTGTGATAGCATGAACATCCCAGACGGGACCCATGAGGTAGACCCAATGTACACACACTCACATGGGTGTACATGGCCACAGGCTATCTCCCACCCGTGCACCTGAGCAGGGTGAACCACAACCCTGAATGGGTTTGCTCGGGCGTTGCTCTGTGTCAAGTGCAGCTCCTTTTCTCCATCTGCTGGGATTTTTTGACTGGCCGAGCAGCTGGTCCTCCTGGAGCCCCATGCTGGCATGCCTGCAGATGGGCTGGATGATGCGACCAGGGCACTGGATGGCATCTGGGAAAGTGGGTTCCTCTGAGCCCTTTGGAGGTGCTCAGGGACTCCAGCACCTCCCGGACCACAACTACGAGCCAGGAGAAACACTGAGCCGTAGCAGTGAGAGTGTGGGACATTTAGCAGTGCCATCAGGCCAAAGCATCCAAAATGGAATCTTCCCAGCTTGTTTTGTGCAGTTGATATTAAATCCTCACTTTCTTGCCTAAAATAAACACAATTGACATAAAAATAGGCCTGTATCCACAGACAGAAATACATGCCACATATCTGGAGTTTCAAAAGTTGTGTTTGCCCAGAATGCTGCTTCAGCAAAACCGAAACTATTTGCAGAACAGAGTCAGTCAGAAAAAACCCTCCAACTTTTCCAGCTCAGAAATTTTTAGGGGCAAAAGCAGCAATGGCTATTAAAGTGACACTGTCTGACAAGGTATTTTCAAAACAGAGAGCTGCAGATGAAGCCAAATGGGCCCATCTCAACACTGGAATAAATTTAGACAAACAAACAAACAAACAAACAAACAGAGACTAACATGAAACTACTTGAAATCATCAAACCAATCTACATCAGTTGCCTTCCTTCTGCCCTGGAACTACCAGTTTGTAAAAAGATAAAAGATCTCACAGTTTTGTCTTGGTATAAGACAGGAAATAGTCCTGAAATCTCAAATATTTTTATGGATCAGAATTTTTTTATTATTTATTTATAGTATCTCATGGTACTTCTGAAATACGTCCTGCCAATGGCTGATCTGAAATAACTTCACCTGATTGAGCAGAGGAACCAAGATGTTTTTGTAGTGCATCAGGGAGGTTTGTCAGCTGTCTGAGTCCCATTGGCGGATGCAGCCAGCTGATTTAAACTGCATATGCAAATTTTAATTAATTAGCAATTAGGAATGGCAGCTTGTCAGCTTGCAAAGCCTGGCACCAAAAGATGTAGACTGTGGCCACGTACTTTCAAAGTGTCAGCCCTTAAGTAGGGCATCGTTAAAGCCTTTGTGACAGGGATGCGCCACTGAGCCGTGAGCTTTGGAAACATCCAGCTCATTTTCAAGGAGCGGAAAATTGATGGCAACGTGTTGTCCAAAACTGCCCTGCATGGGGGGAGATGGGGAATGTGGAGTTTCAGCTTGTTATCTCTCCTCGCAGGCCAGATCTGCATTTGTGATTCTCCAGCCAGACGTCCTCTGGGGTGGCCTGGGACACCAAGTGGACATCCCAGTTTGCAGAGGCAGAGGTCTGCCTCTTTGGAGGTCTCATTAACCCACATGAGAGCCCAGCTCCCTTCCGTGCCACTGCTGGGACTAGCTCAATCCATGCCAATAGGGGGATTTGGCTGAAGCCAAATTTCACCCGAGAACATCCTGGCTGGAGCCCGTGGGTGTTCACGTGGATGCGTGCACCAGGGTGTTGGGAAGCTGAGCCAGGGCTGTGGTGGTACAACACGTTGGTGGGTACCAGCAGGGTAGGACACGCTTCCCACCGCAGCCTCTTCGCCCCAAGGGAGGAAACACTCCTCTGCACTGCTGCAAGCGCTGCCCACGTCCAGCTGTTCTGCAGCTGGGCCCGGTTTCATGGTTCCCCCATTTCCAGCATCTCAGTATGTGTAGGAAGCACCAGGCAGAGGAGATGGGACAGCAGGACATCCATGGCCTGGATACCTCTGGGAAAACCACATCTGCTGGAAGCCCCCTCCAAGGGTTTTTCCTCTTTAAGCTTGCAGCTCACGTCCTGTGTCCTGCCACTGACGTTAGCCAGCCTGGCTGGATCAAGTAATTTATTTCCCACACAGCCTGAAAAAACACATTTCAAACCAATTTATTTGGGGGACCTCTACACATTTTCCAATGCATTTTCCAGCAGAGATGCAGACTTCTGGTGAATTAAAGCCCACTGACCATTGCCTTGGTCCCTCCTGCGGACCCCACAAGCTGCCTGTGTGTGCCCCAACAGGACAGCATGATGAAAAATACTGACCTACATTTCCCCATGAAATGTTCGAAGTGCCATGCCGGAGTGAGACCACAGCTTTGAGCCAAATGACGAGAACGGCTGTCCGTGTTCACCCGCACTTAAAGCCTTCAACATCAAAATGGGTCTAGGAGCAATGGTGAGAGTCAGACAGGGTGCATTAGAGACCCCCACAGGGATATTATTGTGCTGCTGTGATTTTAATATCCTTAGACAGGAGATAACCCATCTCCACAGATAAAAACAGGAACCCAACATGAAAAATGCAGCCATTATCCAACTAGACACAGTTTCCTCAGCTCTGGGAAGCTCTGAGTGGAGGTAAATGCACACAGGATTGAAATTTCAGTCTGTTACAACTTCCTCCTGGGGCCAGCACTATGGGGAGAGAAAGAAAAAGATTTACTTCTTTCAGAAGAGGCTTAAAGCTCTTTACATATCACTAGGTGCCTGGTGCAGCATGCTGACCAGGTCTACGCATTTCATCTCATTTAATCTCATTTCGTTAGAACTTTAATCACGTTAATGACAGTCCTAACATTTCAGGATGGCTCTGGATCAGTGGCTGAGCTCTAAGCATTTTACTGCAAAGGAGAGGATGCCAGAAGTTAGGCACCACTCTCAGGTGTCCTGGAATTCCCTTTGCTCTGCACCAGCATATTGGGAGCATTTCCCACAGAGATGGAGAAGGTAGCACCCGATGGAAAACATCCCCTCTGCTCCCTCCTGCCACATTTTCTGCTGTGGTTCTGCGCATCGAGTGGGACCTTGCAGAAGGCTTCTTTAGGGGTTCATGCCTTGAGCAAGACTTGCAAAAATAAAGACAGCTTAATCCAGAGCAGGGGGAGGCAGAGGGGAGATGAGAAAGATCTCCAGCCACATAAAAGGCAGCTGCAAAGAGGACTGGAATAATCAGAACTCACCTCCACCAGGCACAGACAAAACCAATTGAAGGCACTCAGCGGGGAAGGTTTAGGTAAGACATGAGGGGACATTTTCCAATGGTATGGGCAGTGTAGTCCAGGAATTGGTTGCCGGGAGGAGGTAGCAGCTAGGGCCGGGCAGTGCTGGACTCAGCCTGGGGCAGGAGCATGGGGTTGCTGGCTGCCCACATCACTCCCAGCATGACGACCTCCGCAAAGCAACACGTCTGAGATGTACAGCAGAGACGAGACAGCCCCGTTAGCCCTGCCTCGATACCTGCTGCTCAGAGCAGGCAGGGAGCACATGATGTTGTGTCTGCAGCAGCGTCCTACAGGTCCTGTTAATCACACTGAAATAATCAAGCCCAGGGAGTCAAATGCATTAACTGCTAATTACAAGCATTGCTAATCCTGCAGGCACTCTGTGTCCCCATGACCAGGCTCAGCCTAAAGGCAGGGAGCCTGGCTCTGTGAAGGGGATGTGGCAGCCCTAAGCGTGATGTGCCAGCCCCATTGCTAAGACCCCTCTTCTTCCTCCTCTCTCTCAAGGGCACTCGCAGCCTCCCGGACACATGTATAATGTACTAATTAAAGGATGTGCTAATATTGCTGAAACAGTGTCCCCGTTGGCTCCTTCCATGACCTCGGGCAACTTTCTCAATCCTCACTTGCAGGAAAGACAGTGCTCGGCCACAGCCCGGCACGGGGCGGGAGGGAGGTTGAGAGCCAGAGCCGCAGTGCTCTGATCTGACACGGCATCACGTGTCCCTGTGGTGGAAATGCGTGAAAAGCTTGAACCCTGCTGGCATTTCTCTTCTGCCTGCCCATTTCGGCTCTGCTTGTCTCCTCCCAGAACTCAGCAGTGCAGCAGATGTGGAGCGATCTTGAAATGACAGGACAGTCTTTAACACAACTGGAAGCTCTAATGAGATGAGATGAAATGCTGAAAATCAGACCTCTGAGCCACACCAAACATCTCCTGAAATGCAAAAGGCCCTCGTAAAAAGAAGCAAACCTTTGTCATTTTTTCCCCATGGTCTCAGCTCCACACCGGCACCAGAGCAAGTTTCCATTTCAAACCTCACAGCAGAAGAGGGGTTAACCTGGCACACAAAACCGGGGGCATAAAACTAGGAATACAAAATCACACATCAAAGCAGCAACTGTGCCTGGGTGCCTCATCGCTGCAACCAGACACCCAACTCCTGGGCAGCCACTGACCCCAGCTCACAGTTCACAATCACCACATAGACCTCATTTCAACTAGCACGCCTCGAACCACTTATTTAATTGCCTGATATTCATCTCTTTATGAATCGCTAATTACTATGATCTTATTTGCATTTGCACTAAATAGATGCCCAGACAACATCACGCTCGTTCTGCCACACTACTTGCCAGGTCTTTTATTGAGCTGTGGCTGTATACCTCCTTTTTCAAGTGAATTTTATTCCTTGCATTAAGTTGGCTTTACAGACCAGGCTTTGAGCACAGAATATATTAACTCATTAGTCTCAAATCATCCAGTGGCCAAGACAGGCCATGTTTCACGGACTGTTTTCCAGCCCATACTGTCCTGGCAGCAACTGCAATCAAGAGAGCGGGATACTTTCTCAGTGACCGCCCTAGGGATCTCCCTACACATGCACTAGCTTTAGCCCTCAGAAAAAGTGCCAGCAAGATTAGAGTGAAAGTTGGCCCCACATTTCTCCAGCAAAATCTTTCTGATTGAAAATGAAAACATTTTCACCAGAAAAAGAGCAACTGGAAGCAAAATACTACAGCTCAGGCCAGGCAAAAGGGGGCTACCTGCAGGGCGGTGAGGGGTCATGAGAAGGAATTTCTGAGCCTCACCTGCCCCTGTTTGCATGTGTAGGGTCAGAACCATCACCTGTGATGAATTTTATCCCTTCCTGTAGGTCACATATCCCAGTGTGCCAGGGGAGCCCTCTGACTGAGGCCACCTCCCAAGACCTTTTTATGTTTCTTCCCAGTGAAGCCCCAGGGACATCCGTGGCATTTCTCCTCTTTTACATTCAGCTCCAAAGCAAGCTGTTTGCTTGCAGGCTGGCAAAGGCAGGAACTCAGCCCACAGCCACACAGCTCCCAGCCTGACCCCCAGCCAGGGCTCCATACCAATTGCTCTGCACAGGCTTTTATGGCTCTTTCAGCTGCACTCAGCTTTGATTGTGCCTGATCAAAATGCATACGGCCAGCTTTGATAATCACTGATGATCAGGAGCTTTTAAGAGGCAAGTGATGGGGGCCAGTGCTAGCTTGATGGATTGGGTCATTAGGAGCAGCTGCTTCCCTCCTTGACTTGCTTTTTAAAGGGAAGTTGGGGGTTTGTTTTTTTTCCTTGCTCCTCTGGGAAGCTGTGTGAGGGTGTTTTGGGGTCCCTGGTTATTGTGTCCTCTTAAAAGTATAAGGGTGTTGGAGAATATGAGGAGGGAGGTCAGCATAGTCCTGTTGTGTCCTGGCTATTATGCACAGTAGTGGATTTGAATAGTAATTTTCTGCATAAATCAGCTGCTGTCCCTGCTGGTGCCTGAACAGCTCTCCTGGCGGGGAGTGGAGCATCTTTATCATCACAGCCCCCCTTGGCAAGGACAGAGGTGCAAGTGGGGACCAGAAGTATCTCCTGTTTAGTGTCTCTGACTTGTGGCTTGGGAAGCCCAGAAAGGTGATACAGCCTTGGCATTGCTGCCAGAGTGACTGTCTTCAGCCTTGCAGGGTCTCTGCAGCAGAGTCAGCATCACCTGTGGCTAAAAGCTTTGCCTTCTGCCAGGACCTGCTGCTCTGAGGGGAGCTGCCTGCGTGTCTCCAGACATCGGCAGCCTCTCCAGAGCGTGCTCCCACTCTACAGATAGAGCCAGGGACCTACTGTAGCAGCTGAGCCTGGGAAAGGATGGTGCCAGCCTGCCTCCGGACCCTGCTAGGCTGCAAAACCCCAGGGAGAAGCCAGGCACGGAAAAGTGAAGCTGTGTTCAGACAAACCCATCAGAGATGTTACGACAGCTCGCTCTGCCTGTAGAGAATTGGAAGCCCTGGGCAAGGGGCAAGCTGAATCGCTTTATACAGGCACAGTAGGTTCTCTGCCATGGTAGGACTGAATGAATTCTTGGAGCGCTTCATCCTTAGATGTCTTACTAGTCTCTGGGGATGGGTATGCAGACAAAGTTAATCATAGGTGCTAAGTATCTGCCTCCCTGAGGATGCCTTGTTCAGGCCCTCCTGCTCTGCTGAGACACCATCAGTTTAGGAATTAATTATAAATGTGTGTTGGAAAAAAAAAAAATTGTTTAATAAAAAAAGGGCGTGGGGGAGAGAGAGAAAATTTGCCAGAGCCATACATTAAAAACAAATTATGCTCAGCAGGCAGGTGAGCCAAGGCCTGCCAGGCAATTGGGAAGGCAGCGTGCAGGCAGTAATTGAAAAAAGTGAGATGCAAGTGAACCGCTTATGCGCTGGCATAATAACTCCCAACACATGCATGTAATCACCAAGTTAAAAACCGGCAGTGGTGGCCAGAGCAGGGACGGGAGCTGCCCTGTGTTGTGTCCTGGGGTCCCTGCTTTCCCCTGGCCACTGGGCTGGCGTTTGTGTGCCTGGGACCAGGGCAGGCATCTCAGCGGTGATTCCTCACTGTGCTCCTCTCTTGTCCCTGATGAACCTCAGATCACCCTCAGGGTTTCTTGAATGTCTGCAAGTTAGTGCTGTGGCCCCCTTTATAACCCAAATTATGTGTTATTGCAGACCGTGAGTGTTAAACACCTGCTGCACGAGGGATAGCGTTGTCCCTTTTCAACCAGCTGCTTCTCTTCTCAGCTCCCACCCTGGGGAAAGCCCTGGTATGTCATCCTGCTCTGGTCCTCCTGACATCCCTGCTGGGTCCAGGCAATGCCTGGGACAGACTTTGTCCCCACGAAAAGCCACCAAGCTGTCCTCAGCCACCTGGGAGCTGGGGGCAGCCTTGGCCCAGGCTGCCAATCCTAGCCAGCAGCTGAACTGGATGCATGCAAGCATGCAGCCCCTCTCCTGGGCTGTCCATGACCAGAAGGCACTCCTCCTCTGGGGTCAGGGATTTCCTTACTGTGTGAGCTCATGAAGTGTGACAAGGACATTCCTCGTGCCCTGGTGTGCCTCTCTGCAAGGGGAGCAGACCACCTTGCCTGCTGCAGAGCAGGCAGGGCTCTTGCTGTGGAGTGGAGACTGTGCTGGCTCCTATTCCTGGCTGTCCCCAGGGTAGGTCTGGGGATGCAGAGGAGCCCGTTGGTCTCCTCCTCTTCATCTCCTGATCTGCAGGCAGCCTTGAGAAACAAGGGAAGGATGTGGGAGGAGTGGAGTCTGGGAGTGTTTCCATCTTACTGTTTCAGTTGGGTCATGTCTACACATTGGCAATCGGAACGCAGTCAAGCCCTGAGTTTGTACCAGTGAGTATCTGCAGAGCATCTGCATCACATGGAGTGCAGAAGCTCTTCCGCTTAATGGCTAGTCTGGCCTGATTCCCATCCTAGCCCCTCTCACCAGGACTCTTACCCACAGGAAAGGTTATGTTTAACCCCAGCAGCTGATGGTATTCCTGTCTCTAACCCCACTCCAACCTTCTCTGATTGCTGCCTCCCTCACAGTTCTCCTGTGACCATTTCACAGCTCCTTTATGTTTTGGGCTCTGTTTCTTTGATTGCTTCACATCCAGTGGGTCAACCAAGATCAGGACTCCTTTGTGAGAGACACCGTACATGCAGAGATCATCCCTGTTCTGGGAGCCTACAGCTAGCTTGACAAGCCATGGTTTATCCTGGGGTGGGGGCAATAGAGACCCATAGAGGATGGCAACTTGCCCCGTGTTGCAGAGAGGACCCTGTGTGAGGAGCGGTCCCAACCTGGGTGCAACCATGGTCCCACATAAAGCATGTGGAGTTCTAAAAACAAGACAAACTAAGCGCAGCTGGCATAAAATCCATGCAGTACATTGAACTGTAATGATTCTGACAATAAAGCAACCCAATAAATATTATGAAATGAAAACAGCCCTCCGGGAGCATTTGCTATCGATTGCTGAGAGCTGGCATTTGTGCAGCAGATTACGTGCGAGACAGGTTTGCTCTGCCTTTTCTTCTTTCCCTTTTAAATGCAGAATGAAAAGAGCTCTCTGGAGTGTGTGTTGGAGGGAGACCCCCTCCCTTTTGTGCTTGGGCACGGTCAGAAAGGGAGAAAAGGAGGCGAGTGAGCCGGGGAAGGCTGTGCAGCAAGTGGGAGAGGAGCGTGGGAATGCAGCTCCTGTCCTTGCAAGCGGTGACAGTTCTGCTGGTGTCTCTCCATCCCAGCCCACAGAATTAGGGATCCCTCTCCATCCCTGAAACATTCATATCCCTATGGTTGATGCACAACATGGGTTTTGTGCCCCAGCATGGGGCAAGGGGAGCTGGCTGGTGTGTGGGGTTGAGCAATGGGATCTAGAGTGGGTTTGTCTATGCTGGGAGACATTTGGCATGTTGGGAGGAGGATGCACCATTGGCACCTTGAAAAGCTACAGCTCTGACCTTCCTGCCTCCCTGTCACTTACTGAAGCATGGATGACTACACAAGCTCCTTGGCTGGCACATGGACCAGCTCTCAGCTGGGTCCCGTTGGCTGGTGCTGTGAAGATGGGAGTGCTGAGGTACTCCAGGTCACTACTTGGCATCTCACCCAGTTTCCCTCACCTTTGCCTGCTGTGGCTCTGGTCATAGTATCCACACTTCACCATCACCACCTGGATCTTCCTTTCCCATTTCCTCTGTCCTTCTTTTCTCTTGGTGCCCCATGGGAAGCTCAGCTGAGCCAGCCTTCCTCTCCCTGGACTGATTATCTGATGCTGTGCGGGCAGAGAGTATGAGCTGGGGACTGTGTAGCACAAGGGGGGTTCCTGCTCCTTGGCCAGTGCTGGCCATGCACCTGGGCAGCCAAGCCAGGCTCTGACCTCCCTCACACCAGCCCCATGCTCCGGGGCATGCACTCCCCTTGGTTTCGCTGGCTCCTGCCTGCTGCTTCTTGAATCTTCTCCACCTGTATAATTAACCCCGTTCCCAGTGAGAGCCTTTCTACTGCTGCTAATTATAGGAACACCAGCCTGTGAGGTGTGATGAACTGGTCCCTGCCTGGGGTTTCTAGGATAGGCAAACTCATAGGCCGTGAGAGGGTGTAAGAGAATTCCTTATAAATTTGTGACATGAATCAGGTGGGCAAGGTGTCTCTTCTGGTATGAGGAGTAGGATCCATTGGATGAAGCTCGGCAGAGTCAGACTTTGAAGGAAACAAGTAGTCCTTCCAGCAACAGGGAGTGGATATTCAGCATCCTTGTCACTGATGCTAAAAGCTTACCTGGACTGCAGGGAAGACTGGACAATTTTATAGAAAACAGAGGTCCATAGTTACACAGGAATTACATCTTGCACAGGAAGCCCCTAAGCTGAGCAGCTGCTGTGTCTTCAGCAAACACCCAAACATTGGCAAAAGAGAGCCAGTGTCAGCAAACCTCGGAGCTGAGCTGGGCTCCTCCAGAGCATGAGCCCTCCACACTGCTCCTCAGCTGGTCCCTCTTCCTCTCCGCCTTCAGCTATCATCACTTCAGCAAAACCTTCTCTTCTGCAGACTTGAGGCAGGGCACCAAACAGTAAGAGTCATTGCTTGGGTGCTGCTGGCATGTTTGCCATTAATAGCTCTTTATTAAAAGAAATGTATTTAAAAGCTGCTGCAGCATAGCAAGAGATGTCCTAGAGCAGGTGTTACCTCGTCTAGTGCACCCAGACTGAGTTTGGCTCTTTCACCAGCCTCATTTTTCCAAGCAGCAAATGATTGTGATTTACAAAGTGACATCTCCAGAGCTCTGGGTTCTTTTTTTTTTTTTATTCTCTTTTTTGGGGTTTTTGTTGTTGTTGCTGTTTTTCATTTCAGAGAGCTCTCCTGCAAACAGCTTGGATAAGAATGAAAAAGAAAAAAGAAACAATAGTTGTCCCTCATTGGGGAGAGAGGATAAAATAGCTCTATCTATTGCGGGCATTTTGTAGACCAATGTTATGACCAACTGCTGGGTGCCTGACAAGAATGGGCCCAACTCTGCTCTCAGATATTTACCAGAATAAATTTGAAGTATCTGTGCTAGAGTCAATAGTTATTACGCTGGATTTTTATCAGTGCAAGTGATAGCATTTGAAGTTTTTTTCCAAGGCATTTAAAAAAAAAAAAAAAACCCACACATTCCTGCTGGCTAAAGAGATACACTTCTTTGCTAACTGGAAATAATCATATGCATTTTGATATCAGCATCTGCTAAATAAGTCCAGAGCTGTGTATTAATGAGGGTGCTGCAAGAACTTTGGAGGACAGGCTCAGAATTCAAAATAACGGGGATGAATTGGAACGAGTGTCTGGAATCAGCCAGATGAAATTTAGTACAGAGAGCACAGGGTGCCACATTTGGGAGGGATAAATGAATGCATGAATGCATAGACAGGAGAGCCTGGAGAGGCAGTGGGATGGCAGGAAAGGATCAAGGGGTTGAGACGGATCACTAACTTAGCATGAGTCAATAGTGTGATGGTTTAGCAAAAAGGGCAGCTCACCTCCTGGGATGTGTTAATGTTGGATGTTGGATGTGAGCCATGGAAAGCTGCAATTCTGCTTTGTCTGAGCTGTGTCCAGGTCTGGGCACTGCAGCTGAGGGCACCTGCAGATGAACTGGAGAAGAACAGCAGTATGTTTGAATGGAGAGATGCTAAATTGGGCCAGAAATCAACATTTCCTTCCTGTGAAAACATCTGTTTTTCAGGAGGAGAAAATGAAGTGCATTGGTTTCTAAAGGGCTCAGCCCACTTCTGAAAATGGATTTCAGATTCCTCTGAGTTTGACTCTATGGGACAATGGCCTTCAATTCTTGCTATTAATGTCCCTCAGACCCTTCTTCCAGGTCAACAGACCCTGCCCCGATGGGATCCCATCCCTTGACATACCAGGTTTCTTCTGGGGATGTCTTATGATGGAGAGCAAATCATCCTCACCTTCTTTTTTGCAGGTTATCTCCATTCCCACTTGCATTCCTTGGGTTCACCCAGATGCTCAATGAGAAATGGTCTCCTCGATTGCCTTCTGGACAGGGAGCCTGGCTTCAGCGTTCATGGTCCAGGTTTTCCCTCTGCTTCATTCCCTTTAGAAACCAAGAGACTTGTAAAAGGGGCTTCTGGGCCAACAATGTAGCTAGTTTTTGAGGCTGTAAATCTGAGCAATTTTTGGGAAAAAGGTAACCCTGGGCAGCAGATACTCCCTCTCTCCTACTGCCCCTGAGGCCCTTGTTCGGGATCCCAAGGACAAACAGCAATAAACCAGAAAACAGCTATTTACATATAGACGTGGAACTGCTTTGGGGCTGACCCTTTCCCACTGGAGAACGACTGGCTCCTTGGTTGCAGAAAAACCTGTCAAGTCACTGGGAGGCTTCACAAACGGTTCATTATCTGCTGCTTGATGAAAGCAAGCGGCAGACTTTTCCGCACCGATTCCTTCCTCTTTGCAATGCGCTGTGCATACTGGCTTCTGGGTGACATTAGCGTTTAGGCGGGTGTGTGTACACCGGAGGAATACAGGAACGCCAAGCATATCCCAGAGTGGCAATACAGCCTATGGATTAAGCTCTTCTTTCAGCAATATTAGGACAAACCTGCAGGAGGTCTCTTGAAATCAGAGGGGCAGATTATCTTGATAATAAAAGCAATCAGAATCTGTCCTGCCCCAGATATTTAAATGACACCACTGACTGCATGAGTGTCAGGGATGTGTAGTTAGGGATGTGACTGGGACTGGTGCGGGCAGGGTTTTTCGCGGGGCTTGTGGCAGTGCCTGGGGACCTGGCCCTGCAGAAGGAGGGAGGGAGGACGGGCAGGATGCCCTGCACCCCTGCTGACCCCCACTCCATGGTGCCACAGTGTGGTGTGGGCAAGGGAACACGGCAGCAGGGCAGTATGAGACTGAATGCCCACCTTGGGAAAAGAGCAGCCTAAAGCGTGATCTGTCTCCACCAGCAGTGGCTACAATAGGTTGGATGAGCCATCTCCCCGAAGGGCTTCATTTCCCCTTCCCTTAATCATGCCTGCCTCCCCACTCCTGCATGGAGGGCATCCATGCATGCTGCTCCGCTCCAGGGTCCCAGCACTCCAGGTACAGTCCCGCACCCCATCCTGGCCTCCACAAGCCGTCCCTGCCGCTCATCCTCCTTGCCAGCATCCTAGCACTGCTATCACAGCCCTCTCGGGCATGCCTCTGTACGGCAGACAAAACTGCCCTCATCCAGACACCCGTGTCATGCATGGTACCCTGCAAATACCATCTCACTGGTCCCGTCTAGCGGGTTGCCAGGGCGGGGGGCCTGTAAGGGAAAGGGTCCCTCTCAGACCTTGGGCCTGGGGGATGCTCGAGCAGGTAAGTCCATCCCCTGGAAGCCTTCTCCTAACACTGCCTGGCATCGAAGGTGCTGCCTGGCTACACAAGGTCAGGGCACACTGAGGAGGCTAGCTGGGCTCCAGCAGTCCCAGTGGCATCCCAGTTTGCATCTTCGGTGCCCAGACATGGTGCTGTGCCAGCCCACCTGACCATGCCTTCAAATCAATGTGGGGACCAAAGAATCTCTGTGTCCTCCTGCATGACACTAGTCCCCACTTTACCCTCTGGGTGCTGGACACCTAATAATTCACTACCTTCTCCACCAGTTCGGTGACACCCCCTCGGTCCCCAGCTGTGAAGGGCCTCAGGCTGCAGGCATGTTATTTATCTGCCTCTCCAGGAGCGTTTTGGGTTTAGCTGTGTTTTATTAGGATAATTGCCTGGCTGGGTTGGTGAGAGGAGGCTGGCATGGGGGTGCAGAGCCCATAAAGCCTGGCTAGTCAGTAACACATGCCCTCTCTAGCCAGCCCCAGATGAACAAGCTTGCAGGGTGAAGAGCTGATAGAAATCAGCTTTTGCACAAGCCAAAGTGCTCAGATGCCCATTGCTTAACAGGACTCGCAAGCAGCGTCTGAAGTGTTCATGTTCAGATGAGACACGTCCTCTTCAGAGGGCTGCACTTCCCTGTCAGCCTCGCCTTTTCATTCTTCCTTGCCTTATTTCTTTCTGTCTGTCTGTCTTTTCTTCATGGGTGTTTAGAAATGAGGCCAGTGCTAGAGTATGACATGCTACTTATTTTTAAGGAATAGGAGACAGGATGCCCCATTCAGCATTTGAGTGGTGATGCCTCTGGAATGCCCAGTCCTGTCTGCGGGGAGGGCCACGAGGGCTGATGCTACCCCCACATGTTGCTGGAGGGGTGCACAGATACAACTGCTGCACGCACACGCGCGTGCACACACACACGTACAAAGGCATGCACAGGCACCTGGCAAAAGCCTTGCACACTATCTCCTACACCAACCCACGCATGCAAAAGCTGTCACCCACATTCTCTGTCATATAGCTATTACTGACTGAATCCATTGCCAGAACATCCCTTTGCACCCAAACACACATTTCCAGCCTATGGAGCCTGTTGCTTGAATGTTTTGCTGTACTTACACGCACACATCACTTCTCTCATGCATTTCTTCAAACGAACAGAAGAGCGCATACAGAAGCATGGTCTCCCATACAGCATTACCTAGGCACAATAATCCTCCCCAACGCTGCCTTGCAGACAGCTGCTGCTGTGTGCACACACATTCTCACATCTATCACAACCTCCCACCGGAGCAACAAGTGCCATCTTGCACCCCATCTCCCACCTGCACACACCCCTTGACCCACGGACGTGCTCGTGTGTCCAAGCCACAAGCTGTCATTTGCTCTCCAGCAACTCTGCCCGCCGCGTGGCTGCCGTGAGAAATCGCTGCTCGGTCCCTTATTAGCAAGGAAAGCAAAACTAATCAGGAGAAGCAGCCACCACACATCCTGCCTGGGCAAGCGGCGCAGGGGGGGGCTGGGGGGGGGCTGAGCAAGCCCCGAGCGCTGAATGCATCTGAGTTTCCTGTGGCCCCGGAGTGCCGCTTTCATGGTTGAAATGAGAATTGCTGTAGACCTGAGCTTCATTTTGTCTTGTAGGCTGCATGCACGAGAGTGTCAAAGGCCTGGCTGGGAGCAAAGTGCAAAGCAGAGATAAGCCCCCGGTTTATTTACTAACAGACAGATCGCAGATCTTGCTCTTCTCCTCTGGAAAACAGACCTGCTGGCTGGGGACGGCAAGCTCTGAGGGGCAGGCTCTGACCCTGAGGATCCAACTGTGAGTCTTCACATTTTGGGGGCACAGTTTCCTCCAAAAGACGCCCCAAGCAACTTTCTCCAGCCTCTCTGCTCTGACACAACAGCTGGAGTTGCAACAGGTCACTGCGGCTGGTTGCTAGTGCAGCAGCCCCAAGGGTTGGTGATACCCGTGTCTCTTGCACAGCCTTTCCTAACGCACCTTGTCCCCACCTTGCAGCAGCTCTGCCTGGCTCCTTCCTCTCTCAGTTCTGCGGAAACCTTTTGGCACCCCTGTCTCCCTGCAGCTCCCCATCCCTCGTGCTCCTGACCACGGGCACCAAAGCGGGGACAGTGGAGCATTAGACACTACATGCTGTGAGGAAGAGATCCCTGCAACCAGGTGAAACATAAACAGGGCTTCTGAGCAATCTGATTCTTGCTGTTTCCTTTTGTCCCCTGTTTTTATCCCAGCAAAGAGACCTCTGACCTCAGCACTGTGTTATTTATCAGCGGCTGCCTTTGATTCCCTCCACCAGTCAGCTCTGCACCCAGCTTTGCTGGCAGACAGCTTTCTGGGACTGCATGTGCTTGTGGTTTGATCTTCTTTGCTTTGTGCCTCTGTGGCAAAAAAAGCCTGAGCTATGCTGCAAGGAATTCCTCAAAAGGAAGGAGGGGAAGCATCACCTGGGCAGGTCAAGTCACCCAGCTCGTGAACTGGCTGCCTTCCGTGCAGCGCTTAGCCGGTGCTACCACAGTGTGCCCAGTGGCCTCAAGCAAAGCTGGGGACCTGTTTTCTTTCGGACGCATGGATCTAAAGGGAGAGAAATCAGTATGAAAAGTAAGGGGGGTGGGGAGAGTGGAGGGTCTGCTATGGATACCGTGTGCAAGCCCTGAGTTTCACGGCACAGTGTCAGCAGCCCCCAGCTGGGATTGGGATGGGGAGGCTGAGCTGGGAGGAGGGAGCAATGTGGTGCTGAGCCCCCCTAAAGCCTGGCAGGGGCAGTTAATGCTCCTCAACCCCCTCTTTCCTGGGGGAGAACTGAGTCCTAGGCCCTCAGTGCTTCAACCACTCAGCCCCCAGGTCTCTGGCTGGGACAGGGTGTTCAGTGCCAAGCACGGACACATGCCGCAGCCAGCTCTCCGAGCATCCTGGCAGGCTGGTGTGCTGCGTGCTGCCCCGCTCGTGTGCACGAGATGCAGTTTTCCATGGTTTCATGTGTCTGTAAGACAGGTGTTCTCCAGCAGTAGGGAAAGATTTACAACAGCTTATCTCTGTTTCTAGACGTGTGAAGCAGCTCTGATGCTGTTTGGGCATTGTTTCTCCCACTGGCAAGCGGAGGAAGTGTAGTCAGGATGCCTGTGCTCCTGGCTGGGATATGACAGTGCTGTCGAGAGGGCTGATCCTGGGGAACTGCAAAAAGATGTCTGCAAAGTCTATCGGTATCATCCCAGGAGGGAAGCTGCTGAGACCTGACATGGGTGGCCTTCAGCCTGAATATATGCGGGTGCAATTTAGCTGCACGAAAGCCTTGGGTTGGCCTGATCCTGGTCCCAGCGACCATCTCCTACCAGGAAGGACAAAGTTCCCTGGTACAACACCTCATTTGGTTGCAGACACTTCTGGGGTGAATCAGAGCAGTTGGTGGAGCAGCTGCAATAGCCCAGGGGATTTAGGCAGGGGGAGACAGGGCAGGCAGGGGGGAGGGAGGGAATGGGGGAGGAGAGTGGGCACACTAGAGGGAGGAGAAAAAGCCGGGGAGCGCTGATAAATGGAAAAGGCAATTAAGACACAAAGAAAGAAGAAAGCGAGACCTAAAAGGTAACTGACTAGAAAATTAAAATTATTCAGCTACAGAAAATACATCTAATGGCTTCAACACCATGCAGTCCCTGGTAGATCAGCACAAACAGCATGTGAGGAGGAGTTTCCTTAAGGGTGCCAGGGACAGAGAGGAGCCCCAAGTTCTCTGGGGTCTCCAGAAACCACATTCCTCCCTGCTTGCAAGAGTGGGCTCCTTCCAGGCTCCTTCCAGGCTCCTTCCAGGCTCCTGCCTATGCCCTGGTTTCTTGCTGCAGCCCTCAGGTCCCCAGCTGCCAAACTGCTCTCCCCAAGGTGGGCCAGGCACGTTTGTCTCCATGCCACAGCCAGTGGCTTCAGCACACAATGGCTGCCCAGGGTTCTTTGTCTGCAGGGCGAAATTCCTCCCCCCTGGCTTGTGGGGTTAGTTACTCCAGCCTCATACTATACCTTGCTTCTGCTCTTTCTGAATTGCAGTCTCTAGTTTTTTGGATGGCTCCTCCAGTTTGCAGATACTATTACAAATTCTAGTCCTGTCCTCCCCTGTACTTACAATCCGTCCCATCTTGCTGATTGCTTATGGATGGAAGACGTACCCTCTGCTTTCTACCACCTGGGCCATCAGAAAAAGCATTAGGTGAGGGAAGCCTAAACCATGTCCAGGGAATTGTAGGACAAGAGACAGCCTGTAGGAGAGCAAACAGCCTGGCCATCCCGTCCCAATCCTCTTGCCATCTGCTAAAAGGGAGATGTGGGAAGATGGGTTGTGTTCACCAGCAGGCATCACCAGTGCCAACTGTCCTGGTGCCCTTGACAGCAATCACTCTAGGGATAGACATGAGGACAGCTTCTCCTCCGCTTAGGGTAAACATCACAGGGTGCTATGCAATGGCTGTGGGGGGTGACCCTACCC
>VXBL01000623.1:1299-60842 GCA_013400195.1 Aramus guarauna
GGGGTGGAACTAGATGATATTTGAGGTCCCTTCCAACCCAAACCATTCTATGAGTCTAAGAATGTTTTTATTTCTTTTTCAGTGTTATGGGATCATCTTGCTAGATATGCTAAGGTGTCCTGCTATGAGTTGGTATAGATAAAGTTACTGTATAAATGAATGCACTTCTGATATTTTGTGTCATGATCTGGAAAGTTCTGTGTGGTATTTGGGATTCCCTTCTGCTATCAGCACAGCCACTCTTTTAAAATCCTTGTCCTTTTCAGTCAATATTTCTTCCTATATAGCAAACCATCTATTAGTGAATTTTGTTCCTTTTTATGATATGCCAGAGTCCTAAAGGCAATATTGATTTAAACAGAAGGTTCTTTGAAATTCTTATAGGGCTCTTAATACTATAAACTGACTTCTCAAATCTTAAAATATTGCTTCTCTCTCTTTGTTTTTAGAATGCCTGTCAGACTATCTTAAAAAGACTTGAGCCGATCAAACAGTCTAATCCCAAAGGATCCTGGGAAGACTGGGTAAGCTGTTTGTATCTGTCACAAGAGAAGTGGGCATTGTCAGAGATTGTTTTAGTTGGCAAACCCTGCATGCAGGTATATCCTTCAGGCCTTCTGCATCTCGCTATCGAAGATTTGAGCAAAAGTGGTGAAACAAACCCAGTAAGGGAAGTAAGAAAAGCAAGAAAAGCTTGTAAGAGGTCATCCCTAAAACATCAGTTAGGACTTCAGTACTGAGATTTCTCCAGATCCTGAGTCCTGCCTATGACAAACTTGACCAAAAAAGTCTAGAGTGGTTACATACATCTTTCTAGTCAGGCTACAGTCCTGGATGGGAAGAAACCTGATTTGTAGTGAAGGGATTCTGTGACAAAGATGACTCTTTGAGCTGCCATCCACCTCTTGTAATGCTCCTTGGCTACAATATCTCCATACCCTCAACAATAAGAGATTGATGTGCTGTAAGGCTCTTGGGCCATTTTCAGATCCAAGCTCTTCTCTTCATGGGAGGAGCTTTGACTTTGTGATTTGGAAGTCAGAATAGGATTTCTCCTGGCCTCACTGAAGCCAAGATGACTGTTGGTTTAACCTTTGTCTCTGAGGTTGAAAGTCTAACCTGTAGCTGAGAGTTGAACAAACAAGAGCAAGTCTTCCAACGGACAAGTTCTGCCCTTGGTAGCTGCTGACAAGGCTATCTAGGGAAGCAGCTGTATCATGATGTTTCCCTTGGCACTGCTAGTTCTGGGTAGTGTGATAGCTAGTTCTGGGTAGTGTGATAGCTGTCTGTCACTGGATCCCTTCTATTCATGCTTTCCCGGAAATGCGTTTGGGGTAGGTATTCTGCAGGGACTGGTTGGACAGTTACTGTTTTCAAACTCTTGTTCCCTTTGCCAGATTAACGCCGCCTACCAGAACAGCATTAGCCTGTCAGCCACGGGGTTTTATAGGTGAGTGAATATTCACACTGCACAGCTGTTACTTGATTGTACAGATTGCATCCAGGGAAACTGTGGGAGGATTTACAGCCCCTATCCCTCTGTCACTGCTCTTGCTTAGGTATGCATGCCCTTTCCCTACCTAGAAATGTTAAGCTGAGGTTAACACTCTCCTGGCTGGGGAGAATCGGTTCCTGAAGGAGGACAGCTCTTGGGGCCAGGATCAGATCTCATGTAAATCTGAAGTAGACCTAACTTCACTCTAGCTGACCTAGGTCTGAGGAGGCATAAATGAAATCAGAGCTTTGCTGAGGGCTCTGCTCCATGTCAGCCTCGTGACTTAGAGTTGCGCTGTAACTGTCATGCAGGGGAAAAAGGGGACAGAGGTTATCCTTGAGGACAAAGCTGCTTACGGCGATTGGCTGTCTGTTATGGCATGAGCAGAAGCCCGTGTTTTCCATTTCATTCTCCCACTTTAAACTCTTGCTGGTTCCTGTGCAGTTCCGAAATGAGGCCCTTTTCTTAGCTTTACTGCTGGAGGAAAACAGAGATCCATCATCTCTGAGGTAGAAGGGTTGACATAAAAAACAAGTGTTGTTTAGTCCTAAAATACAATATGAGCTCATTTCTGTTGCATCTCTGATATGAGTTTTTTTCTCTTAACCAAGTGACTCAGTATTTTAATAAACTGGTTTTCAGATAAAGTATAAGTAGTCAGATACAAAGTTTACCATGAACTGTGCTTAAAATCAGTTCTTAGCCTGATCCAGTTTCTGGTTCAACTTGACTATGCTCTGAAATTTAATGACCTCCAAGAAGTGTTGCAACTAGATTGGTGGGAATGACTTAATAATGGTTATCGCAAACCCTGAGATTCATGGGAAAATAAAGATGGCTAAAAAAGTTTGATAGTTTCAGTCAAGTTTTGGAATACAGGGCTGCTTTCTATTTATAGTTGTTTACATTTTTCATTTCTGTATGGGCTTGATGGAAGGGATGAAACACAAGTGAATAAGGATTTTGATAAGTTGCACTGTTTGAATCCATTCTGACTGTTCATGGAATGCAATGTGGTTGTTTTTCTTTGTATCAAGAACTCCTGACCTTGGCTACGACTTTGAAAAGAATGAAGGGAAAGCATTCTGCTACTTCAGTTATGGTGTTGCTTGCTCCGAGGTTGAGATAGATTGCCTGACAGGTGACCACAAGGTGAGGAGGTCAGCAGTGAAATAGCCCTCTGTGTTTAGGTGAAGGAAACATTCACAGGGAGTTAGAACAAATACTGGGTGTCAGCCTGTTTCTAGCTCTGTCATTGGTCTGGTGTGACCTTCAGTAAATTTCTTAACTTTTCTGTTCCACAGTGCAACAATCTGTAAAGTATAATAAAACGATAATTATCTATCCTGCGGGGATATTAGGAGGCTTAATGAATGATTGCATAAGTTATTGGATTTGCTTAAGTAAGAGATAGCAGCACTGTGTTAGCACAAAAGAGCAGAAACATACTGGAATTGAGTTAATCATTAAAAATAGCGCTGGAAGATTTTTAGAAAGAAAAAAAAACCCCATCAGAATCTGACCTAGTTGGTTACAGTCAGGTACAGAGCCCTGATGCTCCATTGGATCTCTGGGGAAACCTGCTGTGATTTACTTCAGGGATGAACTCAGATTAAAAGTCAGTATGAAGAGCAGAGCTGAGATATTGTTGAACACTGGCCAAGCATGGGAAGTGGTTGGATACATTAGTCCTCCTTATACAAGTCCATGATGTACCAGTTTCAATGTTCTGTGCTGATTTATTCTTTATTTCTGCCTTTTTAGAACATTCGCACAGACATTGTTATGGATGTTGGTACCAGTCTGAACCCAGCCATAGATATAGGACAGGTAAGTGAAAGAGTGTTGCTATTTCCACTGTGTTAAAGCAATCACACTACTCAGGCTTTTCTAGATGAGCCATTGTGCCTCTCCAGGTTGTGCCTTTGCAAGCAGAACACTTTAAACTCGGGCATCCAGTGAAGCATTTAGGCTAGCTATGAAAACCAGTTTGACCTACACTTAACTGTGCAATAGGTATAGAATTATTTAGGAAAATATCCTGTTGGGGTTTTTTTGCCTTGGATGTTAAGGTTAGAGGATATTCTGCAATCATCACCACACTGATGCTTTTCAACATCTGCCTTGCCTAAGGAATTAATCCAGATAATACTAGTATGATGGAATAACCTCATCCCAGGCTTAGTTTCTACAATGTGGCATGTGAGACTAAATCCCACACCTGATTTTTATTCTCCTATCTGCCAATATCAAGTCCCATTTAATTCAATGAAAATTCTTCTGTGAATAGGAAGTGATAGATTCTGTCCTCTAGCTACTGCTGTGTAGGGATCTCAGTAGGAAGTTGGACCAGTCACTTAGCTTGCAAATTCCTTGGGCAGGGACAAGCTTGCTTCCATATTTTTTGCGGTCATAATCACAATGATACCTCTCAGCAAATAAAGATGATAAATGCAGGGTTCTTTGGTATACCAAGAGATTAATTGTTAGACATTTGCACGTGCTCATCTAGCCATCTTAGCTCCCTTGCTAACTCCTAGATGTAGATATAGCGTAACTCCAGTGAAACAGCTGCGGGAGTTGAGATTTGTAGAGAGCATGAGTTGCAGAGCTGTGCTATAGTTAAAATGAAACTTCTTCAAAAGCGACTCTCTTTCAGAAAGACTTTTTTCTAAGTTGCCAAGGGGAGAAGGAGCCTTGCTGTCTTCACAGCCTGTCAGTTTGGGTCTGGAAGTAAAGAGATGGGCTATGTGGAGCCTGTCAAAGAGATCTCAATTTCCTGTGTCCTATGAATAGCTGCAGAGGATCTGGGGGTACAGAAGAGAAAAAGGATGTTGTGTGACTGCAGGAACACAAGTACACAGAGCTGGGTTAATGAATGTTTGTGTCAAATCTTTAGACTGGTCTGCCTGTCAGATCTCTCTATCAGCACAGATAGCAGAGCTTCTTCATGTAGGGTTGTTCAAGCACATCTTCCTCTCATAGCTGCTCCCCCTCCTTTTTTTTCTCCTGAAGTGTACAGTAGAAAAATTGTGCAAAGAAGTCTTTAGTACTTGAATGGATATGGGAGGTTTTTTGCAGGTGTCTGTGCTGGTCACCTGAGAACATGCAGTACTTATGAAATCATTTAGACTGAAATAGAAAGTGTAAAATAGTTTGTCTTCAGATGTGTCTTCAGTCCTTTTAGTCATCTTGTCCTTTGAATTATCAGCAAGTACAACTCATTCAGTACAACCTGTTTGTGAAGGAATCAATATTTTGACATTGACTTTTTTCCCTTGCTTCATCAGAAAATTCCTGTCCTGTGTTTACAGCCTATCTGTTTGTGTGTATTTGTAAATTGCTTCACCTGCCAGGGAAATGCAGCCACATCTATGTGGGAACACAGGAATTGTGCAAAGGTGCCAGGCTGTACTCAGCAGAAGGGACAAGGGTTTAGAGATGAAAAATGGGAAATTAGTCAGGAGGGGAGGGCTGAAAACTCTTGTGGAAATCATGGCGCTCTGTTCTTGTGCAGGGAAGAACAACAACAATAAAAAAAGAATGTAACCTTCTTTGGATGTGTTTGTAGATAGAAGGAGCGTTTGTCCAAGGCCTTGGACTCTTCACCATAGAAGAGCTGCGCTATTCTCCTGAAGGGAATTTGTACACTCGAGGGCCTGGGATGTACAAAATTCCAGCGTTTGGAGACATCCCAACAGAATTCAATGTGTCTCTTCTCCGTGACTGTCCAAACAGCAAGGCGGTTTATTCATCCAAGGTATACCTGCAAGATCTGCAGGCCTCTTACTGCTCTATAATTCCGTGAAGCTGAGTGTGATAAAATAATGATGCATGTGTTTAAATAGTTAATCTTGTTATGCTGGCTTTATTCTGGGGTCAGGATGTTTTCCCATTGCTTACCAGAAATATGTATACTAGCCTTTATAGTTAGGAAGAATTGAAACAACCTACACATTTGCTGCCCTGCTTGTCCGTTAGAGAGAACTGAGGGGGCTTTGCTGTGCCAGTTCTGCTGTAACAGAGGCTGCCAGCCTCTCCCTGCATGTCAGCTCCTTGGTTGCCCTTCCCTGGCACCCGAGCCACCACTGCAGATAACACTTCCAACAGTGTCACTTCCCCAGATCTGATCTATCAAGATCTTGCATCTGAGTTTGCATGTTTTGCTTTCTTTACTGCTTCACAGTGCTGATGTCACCCTGAAAGGTCCATTATTAATCCACATGCCCTTCTGCTGTTTCCACCGCAGTCAGTGCTGTTCTCGTAGTTAGTGAGGGCTGCACAGAGCTGGGCTGGATGTACAGCATCAATGAATTTGCTTGACTTATGGATCCACAGAGCATTTAGAGAGGCCGCCCAGCATCCTTATCCGTATATGCCTGGTCTGCTTCTGTACAGTTTCCCATTTCCCTTCCATCCACAGTAACATCTTCATCAACAAAGAGAAGTTTTTGGTGATTAGTGCTGATGACACAATTAAGAAAAAAGGGGCTGGCAGGGACCTCAGTGCTAGATAATATTTGTGTAATTCCTGAGGGAAGCATTCCTGCTGGTTTGCAAGGGCCTCCAGTGATGGAGCATCATGCTGTCTGCCCAGACAACTCACCACTGCCTTATCTGAATTCCCTTTGCTGCAGTTTTAGCACTATCCAAAAGGTTGTGGGAATGGGTTAGTTCCTTTTTCCTTCATAACAGCCTTGCTGTGTCAGAAAGCTTGTGTTTCCCTACTGTCTCTTCTTTAAACAGACTGGGGGTTGTTTTAGCTTCGTGTTTCCTCACTGGTAGACTGAGGTTCATATTTGGAAGGCAAGGGGCTGTTTTGGCTTGCCCTCTCCTTCCTGATCACATCTGGAACGCAAACAATTCCTGATTGTCATATAGGGCTTGCTCATCTTTGTTAGCCTCACTAGCCTTTCCAGGGTCAGGACTGTTTTGGGCTGCAGCCTCACTCTTGCTTGTGCTCTGTCTAGGCTGTGGGAGAGCCACCTCTGTTCCTGTCTGCCTCGGTGTTTTATGCCATTAAAGATGCTATCTACTCAGCGAGGAAGGACTCTGGCCTGACTGAACCATTCAGGCTGGACAGCCCTGCCACCCCAGAGAGGATCCGCAATGCTTGTGTGGACATCTTCACCAAAATGGTAACAGCTTCTGGTTTCACAGTCTGCTCCCTACCCCACGTGGAGTGTGTGTGCTGGTCACAGCAGCCCAGGTCTGGAATTACGGCCGGATGAGGAGGCTGTGGCCCTGCTTAAGCAGATGGATTTTTATTTCATGAGTGTTATCCTTCATTTAACATGCCACCAAATGAGACACAAATCCACAGACTAGCATTGCTAGGACTCCCGCTGCAGGAAGGGCTGCCGCTCAGTATCAGTGAAGTTGCAGTTCATCCCTCCATCCTCCAAGTGCTGTCTGTAGAACAAAGGCACTGACTTGTCCTGATGCTCCTGACTATTATCCCTTAGGGGATCACTGCCACTAACATATCTTGCGGGTCCACTCTGTGATTTGTTGGTGACCCTCAGGGAGGGAGGGAAACGAAAGTGTTACTGAAAATGCTCACTTCCCCTGAATGTTATGACCACAGGAGCCTCCTTAGAGGCTGTGGGCTTGATCTGAAGGAGTGCAGGAGTTAACTCTGTCACTGTGTCTTCATGGGCTCCTGCTCTGTTACAGTGTTGTGACAGAGCTGTGTAGGAGTGGGTCCCTGCACAGAGTCCTGCTCATTCCTGTTTGACTTAGAAAACACAGCTGTCTGTCCATGTGGGCATCCTCCAGGCTTTCATCAGCTTCAACCCCACTGTGGTTAACAGCAAAACCTGGTGTCTTTGTCCTCCTCACCCAACACCTGCATTGTTGTCTGGGGAGTAGTTTTGAGAATTTGCACAAACTGTTGGCCATCAGGCCTTCAGCTAGAGCCAGGCACAGCCCCTAATGGAAGTGCTGAGACAGACATCTCTGTGTATTCAAAGACTGGGATATGAGCTCGGATTTTCAATGGTTCAGTCACCCACCTCAAAGGGAGCATGGTGGGGTGTGCCAAACCCAGGCCAGGACCCTCATTTGTTGCTAACTTAATTTTTTTTTTTCTTTGCAGTGCCCTTCTGCTGAGCCAGGGACATTTAAACCATGGTCTGTGCGTGTGTAAAAGGGAAGTTTGAGGAGCAAACTCTCCTCATGAAACAGCTTACACCAGAGGGACCACAAGAAATAGAACTGTAATAGAAAAAAAAATAATCTGTGTTCATATGGCTTATCCACTGATTCATGGAGCATTCTCATTTAATTGTCCAGTCATTGTTTTCTCTAGTAGAGGGAATTGCTGCCAGATTACAGCTGTGATGTAAATTTCAAATGAAGAGTAAGTAGATGGTGATGTTATCAAGTGCAATTGAAAAAATCTTACAGGTTTCATTTAAAATTGCTGCAAGGATAGAAAATATGCTTATTTACCAGCCAATGTGAAATGGCAAGGTGGTTGTTTCTTTTTTTTTCCTACTATGGGGAAAAGATGGATCACTTTGTGATGCTATGCCAAGAAAGACTTAAATTAATCGAACCCAGACAAACAGTCCTCTAGCTGAGACGGGGGAAGGCAAGAGAGGTACTGAGGGCTGTACCCAGTTGTGTCCCCTCTGCACACAAAGATAGATATAAACTAGAGGAAAATGAGGAGGAGTTTTGAGGTTAGCTAACATAGATGCTTTTAACTACCTAACAAAAGTGATTCAGAGGAAAACCCTAAAATGTGGCCAATAGCTGATTTATCTGAAGTTAAATGATGACTGCTTTGTCTGTGCTGGGGCTTTAATGAATTCTTAGTTCACCTGCTACCTTGCCTTCTATGATTAAAGGTAAAAACTAGAGATACCTAGAGGACTTCCAGCAAGATACTGCTTTGCTTGACACAACCTTTTCCTACCCCACACCTGCACATCTTTCCCTATCTTTTAAATAGGAAAGGACATCAGAGACCTTGGAGTAACAAAGTTCCTCATCGTTGTTCTCAAGGCAATTTACACCAGCTCAGGCAAGGGACGGGAGGAGGATGGACACAGCTGGGGATTAGTTGGCTCTGGGTGCCCTCTAGGGTCAGTCCCTTGCTGTCATGCTAAGGCCTTGCCGCCTTTTCAAGACAGCTCTTAGTTTTGCTGAATGTAAGAGAATGGGTACGTTCTGCTGCGGGGACTGCTTGTCTGAAAAATGTGCTGACTACGTGGTGACCTCATGCCTCCTGGATTGAATGCATTTAACACTGGGCATCCCTCTTCACAGGTTTTGTCACTGTCCAATTTAACACTGTAGCATCATGTTATCTCTAGATGATGTCAGCTGTGTACTCATGTGCAAACTTTTATCAATTTGTCTGGCCCACAGCTTTATGAAAATGTGCTTTTTCTATTTTTGCACTCCTAGGGCCATCAAAAAAATATGATGCAACAGGATGTAAGGCCATTGCCTTATATGAAATTTTGCTCACATATAAAGTGCTTAAAATTGCCCTCCATCTTAGAACATAACAATGTATGCACAGTTTGAAATATTTTTTTTGAAGCACTCCAGGGTATATAGCTTGGAAATGAGTAGATCTATTTCTCATCTTAAAATATTTTAGTTCTACCATCTAGAAGAAGGGCATTTGTATATGTGAGTTGCAGAAAGTATTTTGTGCCTGCTAGGCTTGCTATGTGATTGTTTTATTAACTAAAATACAATATTGATGTTTCTTAAGCTCTGAAGTACCGGGCGAGAACATATTTTTGTTTTCTCCTGAAAATTAGCAATATGTGGAAAAACCTGTTGGAGAAGAAAATGTGATCATTTGTGTGCAAGAACAGGTATTGGAGGCTGTGTATTCATGTTCTTGGATGTACAGGAAGGGATGCAAAATACAAAGTCTGTGAGGTAGATTGGTATCGACGCTGTTTCCGTGGCATCCACCTCATGGGATCGCTGAACGTGCTCATTCAGACAGGCCAAGAAGTAGTACAAAGGGAACGTGATATGTGTTAATGCAGAACATGGGGAGCTACAGGCACAGAGTGTGATGTCAAGGAGCTTCCAGTGTCATCTCAGGAGAAAGCAGTTAGCGCTCACGAGAGGTCTGCTCCCTGTGAGGGTCCTGGGACGTGATGGGATGTCACTAGCAGGATGTGTAAGTGCTCTTTGTCCCCTGTGGGTCTGGGAGTGCCTTTTTCATCATTTCAGAAAAGTCTTGCAGGGTCTCGCATAGCCACAGTGACTACCTGCTCAGGTGACATTTTTTAAACTAGATGTATCGAGTCTCCTTTATGTTTTGTATGTTAATTTGAAGTGTATTTGCCAAGAGATGTGTATATGCAATGGTCAGAGCAGGCTAGTTCAGCTCAGACCTTAGCCTGCAGAGCCATTTTTGCTGCAGCATCAGTGAGCCGCTGTTTCCCAGGCAACCAGTCCTTGTCCTCAAGCCCACCCCAGCTCAGGGCCCTCTTGGTACCCTCCACAGCCACTAGCTGATGGGAGGAGGAAACCCCTTCCTTTTGGGGTGCACTGGAATTCAATGTAAATGTTATCAAACACCCAAGGGTGGGATGGGGGCAATGGTATAAAATCAGGGTTGTGAAGTAATTACTGAAACTGGTTTTGAGGGTGTAGGAAAAAGGGAAGCTTGGAGACTAATTACGGAGATGACAATGTAATACCTGGCTGGGTTGTGGGAGAAACAGGGACCCCAAGGAACACGAAGCTGAGATTTTCATTTCACCTCCCAGTGCCTTAACATTTCATACATTGCTTTCCTGTGGAACTAAGTGCCACGCACCTCAGGGAAGGACTGGTGCCCTTTGTGGAGGGCTGGCAGGAAGAGATGCTGCTGCTCCGGCATAGCCTGACCTAAACTGTGGTCTGCACTACAAAGCTGTCCGAGAACAGCTCTCCTGTTGTGAGTGTGCAGCACTGCCCTCTGCTAGGTGCTGCGTCAGGTCTCTTCATGTGCATCTCGCTGCGTGGGATTTCAGCTTGCGATCGCTGAAGGGAAAGCTCCTTACGAAGAGAAAAATGTTCCTTTCCTAGCATGACTCTAATGCTCTGTGTAACTGGAAATTTTGCTGCTTCTCTCCTTCCAGAACAGCATCCTCAGAAGAGGAACTGCGCCATCTTGCTAGACCATAAAGTATTACGCACAATATTAGCATTTAAGTAATAATGCTGTAGCTAGATAGTTTGTGGGAGGGTGAAAGGGGGCAATCTGATCTGATGTCTTAAAGCTGTTAATCGCATGTCGCTTGATGAGAGAGGGAGGTTTTAGTGTAATTGTTTTAGGTCACTTCTAATCAACAGCTTTTCACCATCTTTTTATCATTCTTTAATGAACATTGTCAAATTGATGTCTTTGTCACATGAATGTATGTGGAATTCTATGTGAATGTCACAAAATTGCAAAATAAAGGTAAAAAATATTCTGGAAACTAGTATGAGATGGTAAAAGTATGTCACGATTTGAGAGCTGGACAACTTCAGCTCCTCCTTGGACCCTTCCCAGCGGCTGCAAGGCAGATCAGCTCAGTGGCCAGGGCTGGGAGAGGGCTGGTGGCTGCTCCAGGCTACCAGCCAGATGCATCTGGTGAGCCAGCTGGAGAGCCTGGGCCTCCACCCAGGCCACGCTGGCAGCCGAGTCTGAAAGCAGGCAGAGCCAGTCCTCACACTTCTCTGCCAGGAGGAGCTTACAAGTAGCCACATGGTGTTTTCCCCAGCAGTGCGGTGATGCATCCTGATGCTTCTACCCACCTCCACCTGCCCCACCAGTGGCTGAGACCAGGTGGAAGGCTGGCTGTCGGCGTGGCTGGTGCCTGGTCCAGCCTGCTGGGTCCTTGGCTCAGTGCTAGTCAGTGGAGCTGAAAGCCAGGCCTGGCCCATTTGAGTCAGCCCTCTAAAGGGGGGGAACTCACTCAAAACTTGCATATGGAAAAAACATCAGGGCGCATCCCCGGGAACCTGTTGAGCCTAAACGTGCAGGAGATGTGAGGTCATAAAACAGGAACAGTTCACACAGAACAGATAAGACCAAATGATGGGTCAGGCTGGGCCTGGCCTTCCCTGAGCATGAAAGGACTGGGAACATCAGCAGTGGTTCCCCGGGAGGGTCTGCTGCCCTGTGTCATACCTCGTCTACTTGTGCAGAGTAGACGGGCTCCAGGTGACGTGCGCCTTTGGGAGTGCCTCTGGTTACCTGTGTGGGGCGATTTGTCACAAAGAGGCCATTGCCAAACCTCTTGGCCCAGAAGGGAGCCCAGAGCGTGACATGGCAGTGCAGGCACAGTACGTGCGGATGCTGCTGTGGTTTCCAGCAGGTCCAAGCCGCTCCACCCCAAAATGCTAGGTTTGCTGGGAGCAGTTCACCCCATTGCAGTTCAGTTCATGCAGTTTTCCAAGCCCCAAGTCGTATTTAAACACAATTCAGCCACGTGAAGAGCCTTGATACCCTGTCCCTGGCAGCAGGTCTTTCTCTGCTCTCTGACATGCCTCTCAGAGGCATGACATGGACAAGCGTGCCACACGCAGCTGCGGAGCAAGGGTTTGTCTGTGACCCAGCCAATATGTCAAAGCACTTGCATTTGGATTGATGCTCTCCAAAGCAATCCCTCCAGCTGGGGTATTTCTACTAGGTCTCCGGGGTGCTGAGGAGGTCTGACAGAAAACTGCTCGAAAATGGGAAAGCAGCAAGGTCCCAGCGGTAGAAATGAGACAGTTGCTGCTTCTGTTGGAGGGACAGCTCGCTGAACATCTGCTCTGATAACCAGCTGTATGTCCACCGTGCTTGGGTGTCAGTGAACTCGGGGAGGAGGCTGTCCACAGGCAGCCCGGCCCGCCGCAGCAGATGACCCACCTCCTGCCTGAGGAAACCAAACATCACCACGTAGTCATACTGGACGAGACAGGGCCGGCAGAGGCTGACGAGCGGTTTCCAAGCCGTGCTGTTGCTGTGCTGTCCGCTGTCTAAAACATCCTGAACAAAGCTGCTGAAGGAAGGGCTGCTGCCCATGCCTTGCATGAACGCGGAAATCAGCCTCTGGAAAGGGTCCCTGACAAAGAGCACTTTGGTGTAGGACCCTAACATGGCCTCTACCTCTGTCAGGTTGTACTCACTCAGCTGTGTCTCTGGAGCGTGCCGCCAAGGGTAGGGAAGTGGCACCGGGAGAGTCACGTTTTCCTTCTCTAGCTTCTCCAAAAGCTGCTGCCATTCCTCCATCCCTGTTGATGGCACTTGGCAGTAGAGGAGGTCCAGCTTGCTGCTTACCCTCAAACTTGAGAGCAGGTGGGCTCTCTCCTCCCGGCTCCTCGGCAGCATGGCGACTTTGCCTGATCGGCTGCAGAAAGCTCTCAGTCTCTTCTTCCTGAGATGCTGAACATGAAGGAAGGTGTCTAGTGTCAAAATGAAGCCCTCCTCTGCCTTGGGGGCCAGGTCACCTGTGAAACACCATTTGAAGAGGGGGATGAGGAAAGCCCATAGCGTACTTCTGCCCCGAGCCAGCAGCCCAGCGCAGGATGCTGTGGCAGGCTCTTTTCCAGTTATTCCGGTGCGGAAAGGGTATGACGTGAACAAAGAAGATGAGTAGGAGAGGGGAGACCAGCCCTGCCTGGCAAAGAGCTCGGTTTTGCTGGCGAAACAGGTTTCTGTCCCCATGAATGTGTGAGCCCAGACCCTGCTTTCCCCAAACCGCCATGTCCGAGCACCGATCTCGACCATAGCTTTGGGCCGTGGACTCTGTTCTCCATTAAATCATAATTTTCCCTTTTAAGTCCTCACTTTTGACTGAGCTTAACTGAGGTAAGTTTACCAAAAAGAGCTTCTGGGAGACAGAGGAGTGGTAAATTGTTTGTAGCTACAAATATACAAGCCCCTGCAAACCCTTTATGCATCTGTCAATTGCTTAATATCAGCTATCAAATATATGCAAAAGCAAGAGATTTTTCTTAATGGCTCAGGGCCCTTTAGGAATCCAAATAACGTAACTTCTTGCATCACTTCCCTATGTAAATTTTTCTCTCCTGTAGATAAAAAGGCAAAAGCAAATAAAAACCAAAAAGCAAATAGAAGCGAGAAGACAACAAAGCAAATATAAAAGGCAAAAGCATATAAAAAGACTCTATGACAGTTGCTTTAATTTCCTAAATCTCAGCTTTGCTTTTTCTCTTCTTATTTTTGATGTGAAGAGGCCATAGAGAGTTTGAATGCAGAGGATAAATGCCTGCCTTGCTACTTTATTTTTTTTTTAGCAGCAGCACGTCTGCCTCATCTGCTCAGTGTAGGCATTTGGCAGCCCTGGGGAGACAGTTAGTTTGGTGGTTTCTCCCAGCTCCTTGGGAAGTTAAATATTTCCCACCAATTTGGGAGGCTGTCGCAGAGGGAAGAGAAGCACAGTTAAAATTAGGAAAAAGACGCCGGCAGTGCAGGAACAAACGCAGCGGTGCCTGAAGCTGTCCTGGGCTGCTCTTCAACTCACCCGGCCCCAGACCGACAATATCTGCAAAATCTAGCGATGTCTTTGCCGTGGATTGCACAGGACTGGAGGGGACGGATGCTTTTTTTTTTTTTTTTTAGGCAAGAGAGGCATTAACCACTGATCTGCCCCTGCTCCCTCCTGCCTCCCCAACAGCATTTCACCCTTCTCAGCGAAGGTTTTGGGAGTTACCTCCAGCAGTCTGACACCTGGTTTCCACACCACACCTGAGATCCATGACCACACTAAGGACATAAAGCTGCAAGGCTCCACGCCAAAAGATTTTCCACAGGTTTTTGGTTTTTTTTAGCAATGCAAACAGTATTTTCTGCATCGTGGGCATTTGCCCACCGAGAACCTCCAAAAAAAAAAATCTCAGGGTGATTTCCCCCATGGTACAGAAACGCTGCCAGCCGTGCAGAACCGCCATGGTGCCCAGGCCTTACCTCCTTGGCCGGCTGCCGGGCTCCAGAGAAGCAGCCTCCAGGTCAGGAAGGTGGCAATGCCCAGGACGGCTGAGATGATGAGGCGGGGAAGGAAACGCATTTCTCGGGTGCCGCTGTGGTGCTGGGAGCCGAACGCCGGCTGGCGAGCAGGTAGGGACCCGGGGGGAGGGTGTTGGGAGCCACCCGTGTTTATTTAAGAGGAAACACACCCAGAGCTGGGTTAAAGTACTGTTTGGACAGCAGCTGGCTCGGGGCAGGGAAATGGCCTGAGGCACAAAAGGTGCCCCCTGCCCTATGTTTAAACATGAGCTTTTGAGACAGAAGCTGCCTTTTTAGTCAGTGTCTGTGCCGTGCTCAGCACCAGATGACTGCGGCCCCTGTGAGAAACGAGCCCTCCACCCACAGCCCCGCGCAGGGTCCTGGAGGGCGAGATGTCCCCGGTGCACCTTGCTCTCTGCTGGCTTTGCCGCTCGGCCAAGCGCTGCTCAGGGGAACGCTGCCGCGGGGAGCGGCGTGGCGCGGGACCGGGGCTGAACAAGCGAGTGCTGGCCCATGGGTCCCGCCTCCGTGGTGCTGGTGGGTCTTTTAAGGTAGAAGTTGGGACAGGGGAGGTGACATGGTGGAGCACGTCCAGTGTCATGTGGCAGGTCCATGACTAGCCAGGGACGGCAAGTGCTGAACTGCCGGTGCCCTTTCTGCTGCTTAAAATTTGTGACTGCTGCTTGTTTTGTGAGAGCAGTCAGAGACCCTGGGCAGAGCAGAGGCCCCACTACACCGAAAAGGGGGTGCGCAGGTGTGCAGGCAGGCGCACACGCTGCTCCTCCCCTTCCCTGAGGAGCTAGGTGACAACCGTGAAGACCAAGGCAAAGGGGACTGCAGTGCACCCTGCTCCCATCCAGCCCCACGGTTATCACGGCTACGAAGAACTCAAAATCAGAGAGCGATTATTTACAAATTGCCCTTTCGTGATGCAAGTTGCCTCCTGCCGCCAGCAGCGTCCCTCCGGCAGCAGGCTGTGGGCTGGCATGTTGCAGGGACGCAGCCTGACTGGAAGACCCCGCAGCTGCGGGGAGGGCCATAGCGGCCAAAGAAGACGGGATTGCTGCCTGAAAGCTCGGGGAGAGCAGGCGGGCACGCCAGCACCCAAACTGGAGCAGGACACTGAGCGGGGCAGTGCCCAGCAGACAGGTGCAAGGGCTGTGTTTGATGGGGTCTGCCAGTAAAGCAACCTTGTGTGGTGGAAACCCACCTCCCAGGAGGTCTTGACGGAGCTCGGTTTTGTGCCACGGGTGGATTTGCTCTCGTTTGGACAACCGTGATTTTCCCACCAGAGGGTGCTCGGCGCCCGAGGAACCCCAGCCTGCCACCAGGCCGGCGATGGAGTTGGGCTCTGTGCAGCCCTTCCCCACTGCGGCTTCAAGAACTAACTTCACGGCCATCATTTGTGACTTTTAGAGTCTGCCGGGTTTCCTCTGAGCCGTGGGAAAGCTTCTGGGATTCAGGGAAAGGCTGTGAAATGCTTTTCATCTCTCAGCCAGGAGGATATTTCCTCTAGGCGATGGGACCTCCATGTTGGGAGATCAGGTCTTGTGGCCGGACCCTGGTGCACGCGTCCCTGCAGCCTGTCCCCCCAAATCCAGGAGAAGCACGGTACAGCCCGAGGTCGGGGTGCACAGAGGCAGGAGTGAACGGCTCCTCTTTGCTTCCCTTCCCAGCAGAAGACACGCGTTTTGCTTTGAGCTGCAGTGCCATGCTTACTCCTCCCAGCCCGATGGGTCTTAGGGCAGGAGGGTGCCTGAGGGAAGGATAAATATTAACTGAAAATAAGCGTTGCTTGTGTTACTGTAGTGCTGACCACCCCACAAGGAAACGGGAAACGACTGCAGCGCAGGGATCTGTACGAGGCAGCGGAGCCCGTCCAGCCACCAGCGAACCTGGCTTGAGCGTAAGGGGGTCCTTTTTATTAGTGCTCTGCGGTAAGGTTAATAAATGACAGGGCACAAGGAACTCTGCAAGTTCTCTCAGTTAAGCAGGTGGCAGCAGCACGTGTCTTCCTGCATGAAAATACAACATTTCAGCAGGGACTGTCCAAACCGCAGCCCTGGTGAGCGAAAGTGAAGCAAAAACTGGTAGGGAGAAATGCAGTTTATTTTTATTTTACAGTCATAAGGTGAAACCAATGAGATGGCCTCTGTCTGAGGAGCAGAAAAAAAATAGTGAAAAACTCCCTTTGCTTTGCATTGCAGGGAAACAGCGCTTACAAATTTTTTATCAATATTGGTCTCTTCAGAGGAGCGTGAGGTACGGTGTCTGCTGTGCCTTTGTGCCCTGCGACCAGGAGGAAACTGCTCCTGAGCTGCTTGGGGCTGGTTTTGGGGACAGCTGCTCTGCTGGGGCTTCCCCAAATGCAGATTTCCCTTTGCTAACAGCGCATAACTGATTAAGTTCGTTAACTGGAAGTCAAACTCCCTCTGGGTGGCCGGCAGTGCCGGGGCTGCGCTAAGCCCCGTGATGCCTCGTGGGTGTTGCATCCGAATGCAGCTCCGATGCCGGTGTGAAACCCGTGGGGTGGTCTCCGTCTTCCTCCTCCTCAACAGCAGCGCTAACGGGCTGGGGGTGCAAGGACCTCGCAGGGCTGGCGTTACCCTGCGGCCGCAGGGCCCCCTCCCAGATACACCTGAGGCTGCCGTGGAGGTGGCTGCGGGGAAGAGAGCAGCAGGGAACCTCTCCTCTCTCTCTAACTTGTATCTGCCACTTAAACGGTTAACACAGTGATTTATTTTCTTCCCTCCCAAGTTTTGTTTTTGGTTTTTTTTTTTTGGTGGTGCTGAAAAGTTTTCTTGGGTGTCTGTAGACACTTCAAATTGAAACTTATTGCTAGGCTTTCCCTGCTTGCCTTCCCTTGACCGCTTCACAGTGGTCAATAAGGCTGAGACTGTAATTCTTGAACTGAAAGGCTTCCTGCCCTATGCTGTAGGGAGGCAGCACCCTTTTTGGGCACAGAGGCTGAGCCAGGTGTGGAAACACGCTCGTGTTTTACTATTTATTGCAATTACACAAGGGAATTAGTTAGGGAGTTTGGTTGAAGCTTCACCTTATTTAGGAAAACTCTTACAGCCGTGAACATGAGAAAAACCTTTTCTCTTTTTCTTTACCCCAGCAATAGGATCGCCTGAATAAGGATTTCCAGATTTAGCCCCCCTGATGACTCGAATTGGATTGCCTCGGGCTCCCTTTTTTTTTCCTCATAGGACGCAAAAGCTTTGGAGATATTCTTATATGTTAATAAACATCCTCGTCTTCAGTCTTCCCACATTCCTCCCACACTTCCAAATTTTGCAAAGTATTGTCTTGTGTGACCGTGACCCGCAGGCACTGGTGCACTGGTTCCCCCGCCTTGTTCCTCTTTGCACCCGCCTGCGCTTGTGGGAATGTGAACTTTGCAAAGTGATGGCAAACGCCGCCTCGTTCAGCGAGGGATGTTTTTACGTTGTGAGTAAAGGAAGAGCAGATTGGGAACCTTCTTCTTCTCTCGCTTCTTGTTTGGAAACTTGGATACGACATCTACATTTTGCATCTGAAGTTGGGCCCGTTGCTGGGTAGAAAGGTGGGAGCAGCTGGAGGAAGGAGCTGCCCTGCTGCCAGAGCATCATTTAGCGTGGGAAGAGTCTCTTGCCTTTGGGAAGGATGGGCCTGGTTGGGGATGCGTTGAACCGAGCGGAGGGGGATTCCTCAAAATCAAACCAAAAAGTTGAGGGGGGGTGTGGGTATTTGTGAATATACCGAGGGTGTCGCAAGCTGAGCGGGTGGCCTTTTCCCTGCCATGTCTCCTGATGCCCCGAGCTCCTCTCTGTGTGCTCCGGGGGAAGCCTGGCTGCCCGGCTCGCTTCAATGCCGGGGTGCAGGCTGATCCCACTGCCCGCCCGCGGGACTGCAGGGGCTGCTCGGGAGGAGGTTTGGCACTTAAGCGCATGAACTGGAGCACATCTGTAAACATCGGCTCCTTTGGTCTCGTGGTCGTTTAAGAGATTTGGCCAAAAGCATCCGTTCTTGGCTGCTTCCTGGTGGGGAAGATTTGGGGTTCTCTTCTCTCTAGCTCCTGCAAGATGTGGGCAGCTGTGGGGTGAGCCAGCCTGCCCAGCGCCACGGGCCCGGCTCCATCTCCTCCAGCACTTGCATTCGGCTCTGCCACCGACCTGCCAGTGTTAGCTGTAGGTTAGAAAGGTGGACGTTTGTCCTTCTGCGTCGGACAGGGAGCACCAGGCTGGCTTCAGGCAGGTGGGGAGAAGCCGGAGGCCGCGGGGACTGCCCCGCGCAGCAGCATCCCGGGACTGGCCAGCGCTGGACCAGAAATAGTTACGCGAGGCGGAAAGGAAAGGAAAGCAAGTTCACATCGCACCCAAGGAGTGGAGCAGGTAGGACAATGTTTGGAGTGGTTGTACAACTCCGGCGCTTCCTGTTTTCCTGCGGGCAGGAGCTGTGATTGTCACTTCTTATTCAGCTCCTCATCCTGGGAGGAAGGCGATATCGGGCTGTCCGGGGGCAGCAGGATGTTTATGTGGTAGGCTGAGTCAAGGTGCTGCTTTTAATACTCCCCGGAGCAGAGTCATTGGGGGAAATGTACATTTTAGATTTTTATTTTTATTTAAAAAAAAAAAAAGGGGGGGGGGTCATAAACATCCAAAGTACTTTGCAATTGCCACGCGGGCTGCATGGCTTACCGCCAGCGCTGAGTGACTTCTTTTTTTTTCCCCTAAGGCTACTACACGAGGATTTTACAAGGTGCCAGGAACTATTGGTAATTTAGTGAGGATTGGTGTAATTAGCGATGCTATATTGAGAGGCTTTGCTTAATTACTACGTAAGCTGTTAAACTTCGCATTGACTCAGACAGGCCTGCGTCAACGTGAACACCTAACGGTGGTGGAGGGAGGCCGAGGCGGCTGTGCAACCTCCCCTGCCTCTCTCCCCGCTTTCTTAAGGACGAGTCGTTTTCCTGAGAGAAGGGGACCAGGGGACTCAATGAGCCCGTACTTCTTAAAAACTAAGGGGATTACAGCCATCATCCCTCTGCTGTAGCAGATGGGAATCCCATGGGGAAAAAAAAAAACCAAACCATGTGAGGATGGATGTGTGCGTGCAGGGGAAGGATGCTCGTGGGACTAGCGGCCACCACCTGCATCCCAGCAGCTCTTCACGGAGCTTTGGGTGCTGCCCAGGACGACTGCCAAGCACCTTTCTAACCAGATCCCAGTCTTGCTTTGTCCCCCGAGCACCCCCCAGCTCCTCCTGGCCTTCCTCTCTCTTCCTCTGACTGTTAAAATGCAGCAGCATCGCAGGGGCTTGGGGGAAACCTGAAGCGCTCAGAGACAAACCAGGCAGCGCCTATGTGTGCCCCGTAATTGGGGAATCTAGTCCCTCACCTTTTTTTTTTTTCCATTTATTTTAAATATGAAGCAAGTCTTGTCCTGGCTGTTATGTTCGCTAACAACCTGTGCTTTAGGGTGCGACTCTAAGTTTTAGGGCCCTGACTGCAAGCTAATGGCATAGACAGGTAGACAGGTGCTTACTTATTCCATGCAGACGCTTATTCCTCTTCGGACTGCTGTTCCCTTTAGGACCAGAGTAAGGGGAATCCACAAACACCCTTGGGAGCCACTTCTCCATCCCACCAAGGTAGGGGCAAACCATGTGCTTGATCCCCAGCTTCATGGAGGCTTCATGCCTTTTTGTTTTTTTTTCTTGGGTGGCCACAGCGGTGCTGCTGGGGGCTGTGCGGAGGAGATTTGGGTATGAAATATCTCAGGACCTCCTGGAAAAGAAGTGGTGGTGGTGAAAGATGTTGGCATGATGGGAAGCAAATCTTGGATGTAAAACCATCCCTTGCCAGAGCCAGATTTGCTCTCCCTCCTGTGGTCCCTGGAGGGAAGGGGAGGTGTGGGCTGGGGGACGTGGACAAAGCAAGAGGGGATCTCATGGGATTTGAGCTCATGTCTCCCATGGGTCCTCTTTTCCTGAGCCTCAGCTCCCTCCCTGCAAAATGGGGACCCCTTCCTCAAGCTTCACACCCTACACCTCCCCCATTTTTTGGGGGGAAGCAGTTTTGCTTTATGTTTACAGCAGCCTTTTCCCCCTTTTTGCGTCTTTTTTTTTTTTTTTTTTTTTTTTTTTTTGTGCCTGGCAGCCAGGGACTGCCTTTTTCTGTTGCTCCGTGAAAGCTGAGCTTGTTTGTGGTGTACCCAGACATCTGCCCATCGCTCCTGGCCTCTCCCGAGGGAGCACTACCACGTTACGCCACTGGCTATCACATTTTCTTGGTTGCTGGTTGTTTCCATTATTCATGTAGCAACTCTTCAACTATTCAGAGATCTCTGACTCTTTCTAGGTGACTTTCAGAGAAGGTGGCAGCACGGCTCGCTTGGGCTACCTCCACGCTTGGCTTTGCGGGATGTTATTAGTGATGAGGGACATTTTCGGGAACTCTGCAGTCTCTGGTCCTGACTATTTTATTGTACCAGAAGCGGCAGGGGGAAAAGGGTTTAAGGTCTGTTTGTTTTACTTTTTTGTCCAGACAATAAGCCAGCAAATACTCCCAGGTTGTTTATATTTGGATAAGGCTGCTCCGTGTCCTGTGAAAGGAAAATGACACATCTACTTCTCCTGGGGAGAGACAGTGTGGGACAAACGCACCCGGCTGCGGGCAGGCATGGCTGCCAGAAGCATCTTGATGCCGCTGGCACGATGCATGGGGTGGCCTGGGCGCTTCGGTCCAGCCAGGGAGGGCATAGCAGGGGCACGAATGCTTGCTTTACTCCCCGTTGGGGGCATTAAGGTCGGGGACAGATGCATGGGACGGGCAGAGCTTGGCCCCCAGTGCCAGCCCCAAACTGCCGCCTTTCCCTCCCACCGGCTCCTGTGGGACGCGGGGCTGTGGACACTGGGAGGTGGCCTCATCAGTCTTCCCATCCAACAAGTGGGTTTTGGAGCCTGTAGGGTGTGAACCACAAACCAAAATTCTGCTTGCCTCCGTTTTTTCCCAAAAGCGTGGCACCTTCCAGCGTGATGCTGCGCAGGGAAAGGGCAGGAGGCATCACAGGGGGGTTCGGCTGCAGGGCTTTGGGCTGACCCCACCTGGGGACACCCAGCTCGTCACACCTGCGTGCCCCATCCCTTGCCGTCCCTGAGCCTCACGCCTTCCCGTGGCCAACGGGATTTAGCTGCTGCAAACAGGACCAGCAGCAAAGCTGGGGCTGAGCCGGTGAAGGTCGATGCCCGGCTGCGTTCAGCTGGCTGGCGGAGCCCCTTGCCTCCACACAAGCCTTGTCCGAGCATGAGCAACTGCAGGATTCATTTGGGGGTACACCACATCCAGTGTCCCCGCTCAGTGATACCTTCCCGGGTCCGGGTGTCATGGGTGTGGGAGCCTCTCGCCCTCCGTCTGGCTGTGCAGAGCTGAGGGATGCTCTGCCCTCCTCTCCGCTATGCTGACACGCTCCTGCAAACAAAACGCATACCTGAGATGTTTCCTGGGAGCTGGGCAGCCCTTCATAGCTAGGCACAAGCAAGGAGGTTATAGAAACAACCCCAAAACATAATTTTTATTTTTTTCTTTCCCAATTACTCGCAGAGAGCACTAGCTGCTTGCCTGACAGGGAAAGGTTGGGCAGGGAGGAAAAAAAATGCGGGACCCTCTGAGTGGTGCTGAGACACGTCAAGGGAGAAGAATTTTCTTGGCCGGGGGGGATCGGGCACCTGTTTTACCCCTGCGGAGCCTCGGCAGCTCCCGGGGCAGCTCTGCCGGCTTCATCCTGGGGCGGGAGCTTTGAGAATCTGCCAGGAGCTCGCAGCTCCACCTCGGTCTACAGCTCCAGCTGGGTCCAACATCCTCCCTCTTGATCTCAAAATTGGTCAGAACTTTTTTCTTTTTTTAAATTTCCTCGGGGTTATTTTTATCTAAAAGTGAAGAAAAGAGAAACTTCTCTTCCTATTGTTTTTTCCCCAGAGTTTTTGGAAGGAGGAAGAGGGGAAATGACTTTTCTCCCTCATATTCGAAGCTGGCGAACGCAGCCAAAAATTGCTGCCTCCTCCCATTATTTTACTTTTATGAGTGACCCTTGCCTAACTGTCTGTAAATTGGGCATTTCTGCAGATATTTTCATTCAGGGGGGGAAAAACCCTTCCCCTCCTTCTCCTCTCTGAGGAGCCTACGTGGCAGATACAGGTCAAGGGAACCGCACTCCACGAGCTCAGGGCTTTGATGGACCCATCTGGGAGTACTTGGGGAGGTGGGAATGTAAAAGCCCTGCACTTCTGTCCCTCCTGTTTATCCACTTCTTCATCCGTACATCTCTGTTGACATGAAGAGTTGCCTCATTGCAAAATCTTCCTACCGCCCTCCTAGCCACCGCCACTGCTCCGTGAAGGACATTGGTTTTGGTGGCCAGCCTTGCTACTGACAATGGTGCATGACGTCCTCCTTTGTGGTGCTCTCTACATTTTGGGATGCAGTGGTTGCAGCATGGTGGTGTAAGATGTTAAATTACATTGATTTAAATATGATATTTCCCCCCCCCCCCTTGAAATTGTTGTTTTNACATTTATTTAAAGATGTTATTTCCCCCCCCCCCCCCTTGAAATTGTTGTTCTCAAACAGTTGTGACAATGTTGTTCGGTGGGATCATATTTATCTCCCTGCAGGTGCCGAGGTGTGTTTGATTTCAATCTCTCCAAACAGGCTGGAGACAAGGGAAGCAGCTTCTCATTACCTGCAGCACCATGTTTCCACAGAACAAAAACCGTGATGTTATGAATGAAAGGGCCTGGAAACACTGAAAAATCACTTGAGAAGAAAAATTATGCCAATGAGCAAATCATCCAATGATTAAAGCAGCAACAGATCCTGGAGTCAAGGCAGTTTTGGTTTAAAAAAAGCCCAAAGGATTTCAGCTATGCTTCCTAGTGCAGGGCATAAAATGCAGCAGCTGTTGAAAGCCACGCTCCGGTGCTCCACCTGCCCCATGTGCTGAATTCAGAAGCAGGCAATAAAACTCGTAACTAACAGGGCAAGGAAAGTGTAAAACGGGGGACCAGAGACCTCTGTGCCTGAAGGAAAAGTCCAAGAGGGGTGAAAGGCTGTTTCACACCAGCAGCTGCCTCGCTCTACAAGCCTTCATCTTCCCCTACACCTACTTCCACTGAATGCGGCGTGTGGGAACAAATCCTATTTTGGGAGCTCTTTGGAAGGAGAGATTCCAGGCTCGCTGTTGCTAACTCTCACCTAAGAGCTTGCGGCTCCTCTGGGAGCTTGTGACCCAAACCAGTTGTTGAGCATCCTCAGCTGATTCTCCTGGGGAAGATGAAGGAGGCAAAGAAGATGCATGATGGAGCGGTGGCACCAGGTTCTGCCCCGTGGAAGCCCTACACCGGCCTCGCCTCCGGGGGAAAGGCACCCACAAGCTGGCACCGATCACTCTTGTTTTTTAGCTGAGGTAGAGTTAATTTTCACAAGAAACTGGGAGGGGACACAGCCAGGACAGCTGACCCAAACTAGTCAAAGGGGTATTCCATACCATATGACGTCATGCTCAGTATATGAGGGGGAGCTGTCTGGGGAGGAGGGGTCGCTGCTCAGGGACGGGCTGGGCTTTGGGTTCCGGGTGGTGAGCAAATGGCATTGTGTATCACCTGCTTTGTATATCCTCTTATTTGTGGTGTGGTTATCTTCCTCTCCCTTTGCTTTCCCAGTAAACTGTCCTTATCCCAACCCACCAGTTTCACCTTTTTTTTTTTTCCTGATTCCCCTCCCCATCCCACTGGATGGTTGGAGGAGTGAGCAAGCGGCCATGTGGTGCTCAGCTGCTGGCAGTGGCTAAACCACGACAGCAAGCCAGGAGGGGAAGGTGTGGGGAGATGCTGTGGACCCCATGCCAAAACAGCACTTCCAACAGCTCCTGAGAGGTGGGAACTGGCTTCGCTGCTGGGATTGATGTGGGAGTGCTGCCCCAGCCCTGGCCCTTGGGATTTAACTGAGCTGAGCACCGAAATGCACCCAAGAATCTGGCTCTTGAGTCCTCCTGAGGCTTTTTTGGACCCTTGGCTGGTGGTTTGCTGTTGCTCCAGCACATTCCTGTTCCCTTACTCCTTCCCCAGCAGCCCCTTTGCAGAAGACCGTGCTGGTGTCCTAGGAGAGGTGCCAGCTGCCTCTATAAATACTCCTGGTATAAATTCAGAGAGCTCGGTCCCTGGCAGGCACAGCCCTGCCTCCATCACCGTGTTGTAGGGTGCTGGGCTGGAAACTTGCAGGCAGTGAGCACTGCCACAAGAGAAACAGCCACTATCTTGTTAGAAGAATTAAATTTTGATTTTTTCAATTGATTGATAAAAGCAATGCAATGGTGTCTCTCTGGGACTGCAACATTTCCATTCCCTTCGTCTTAAATTTAAGTCAAATATTTTAATTTTTGTTCTGGGATAAATCGGTTTTGAAAGCAAACTAAGACACGCATACACACAAAAGCATTCCCCAGCCTGGGGAATAGCGGGAGTGGTATTTCTCAGGTTGACCTAAAGGGACGGGTTTTTTTTATGCTGTTCTTGCCCAGAATGACTTTCTGAGCCTTTTCACATGGTGAGGCTGAGCCCCCAGGAATGGCCCTGTTGGATTCAAACCCGCGTGAGGAGGAGGAAAGCCTTGCCTGCTTGCGTGTCTCTGACAGCCCCCTCCAATATTAAAGGATGTCTCAGGGACGGGCTGCGGCGGGAGCTGCTTTTTCGGTCCCGAGTGCCACATCGTCTGCGTTCACACCTCCTGTGAGAGCATCAAGGTTTATTCTGCAAAGGAAAAAAAATAGGCACTTTTTCTCTTCTCGGGGGAAAATCTCACTTCTTTTTACTCGCTTGCCAGGAAGAATGGCTTGCTGGGGGTTGAGGGAAGCTTTTGCTTGAGACCTAGGAAATGCATGAACTCCTCTTCACGTTCCTCT
This sequence comes from Aramus guarauna, assembly GCA_013400195.1. Classification (NCBI taxonomy): domain Eukaryota; kingdom Metazoa; phylum Chordata; class Aves; order Gruiformes; family Aramidae; genus Aramus; species Aramus guarauna. The sequence continues at coordinate 26,702 of VXBL01000623.1, forward strand.
TGGTGCACCTCCTTTTAGCACTTGAGGATTTCTTCCCCAGTCACAGAGAAAAGCAGCAAGTGAGAGTAGGGGCTGGTGGGCGGCAGAGCCCTCGCCAGCATTTTTCTTTCACAAATGCTGCTAGCCACCTTGGTGGCTTCGAAATAAGGTTTCGATGTGTGACTACCTGCCCAGTGCAGGCACAGCTAAGAAAAGCGATGCTTTTTCATCCCAGGAGACTGAGAAAATCATCGGCGTTCTGGCTTGAAACAACCTGTCCTGAAATTGCGGTTCTCCTGTGTCCTGCAGAGCGTGGGCAGGGGTGGGGAGCAGCCCCCCGCGGCAGCCCCAGGTCTGCTGCTCCTCCCCGTAGCGCCGGGAGCCGTGATGGGGACCGTGGGTTCACACGTGCTGGGGACCGTGGGCACCGTGTCGTGGGGGAGCGGGAAGGGTGGGAGGAACGACTGTTCTCCTGCACTTATATTTATCTCCCGATTGATGGCCAGGCTCAGAAGGCAGGATACGCCTCCCTGGAGCCTGACAAACTCGCAAACATCTACCTGGGAAGGATGCAAACCCGAAACCTGCTACTAAAAATATTCAGGCAAACAGAGATTTTCCAAAACAGAGTTCCGGAAATGCTAAATTTGGTGGCGATTCGTCGAGGCAGTGGGGCACAACTGCTTTATTTTTTTCCCCCTATGGAGAGCAGGAACAACGTAAATCTCGAACGCTGCCTGTCCTGCCCCCTCGGCTGGGCTGCCGTGCTTTGAAGCACCCATCAATAACCCCGTAGGCACCGGCTTCCCAAGAAGACGGACCTGCCGCAAAAACAGGAATCCTTTATCGGGAGGCAGGAAATTCTATTTTTACATGAAGTTCAGATTAAAAATAAAAGGAAAGATACGCACAGGGGGTGCGGGCTAAAATTAAACCTTGAGCTTCTCCCCCGATGGCTGGCTCCTGCCGCTCGCCTGATTGAGAAACCGATGGTGAACGCCAAGAAGGAGCCCGCTGTCACCGACAGCTCTCAGAGGGGTTTGCTCTGCTGCGGTGCTTTTCTCCTGGCAGAAACCTTCGTGAGCGTGGCTTAAATAAACCACCTTGGACCACTGCTGTGGCCAAACCCCGTGTCCTGGGCAAGCGGGAAGAGACTCTTTCACAGCTGCTTCATGTGGCTCCTGGACATATTTCTGAGCCAAAGGGTTTGGTTTCTGACTGCCCCGTGAGCTGCCCTTGTCCTACGCCCAACCCAAGGTTTTCTCTGACCAAGCATTTCTGCACCCAGGAGTCCAACGTGACGTACTCGTGCATCGTGAGCGGCTCTCTTGCCCAAGCGACTCCCTTGCCACCTGCAAGGGATGGACCAGCATATCTGGTCTGGATTTTTAGCATCACCTTACAAAGTTTTCCTGGCTCCACAGTAATGAAACAAGCTCTGAGCCACAACCCCCAAATCTCTTCCTTTTCTGCAGCCCAACACTGAAAAGCGACGGCCAGAACAGCACCGTGGCTGTGTATTTTCATTACCGCTGTGATTTGTGCAACAAATGCAACCCATTTGCAGCCACGCTTTTGCTCTTCGGTGTCTCAGGGCTCTGCCAGCTGCAGCTGCGCTCGGGGCTTTCCTCTGAGCTGCACCAGTTTTACCAGCTCTGTGGGCAGGGTGGCACTGGGGCAAGTCCCGCAAGGACCGTCGGTCACGAAGGTGGCCCTGATGGCAGCAGCTCTGTCAGGCAGCTCATTTCGGCCTTATCAGTACTGGACCTTGGACCAAAAGGCTTTTTGCTTGGCTTGCAAAAAGCAATTAAAACGTCGTCAGAAAAGTCACCCAGTAAAATGAATGCGCAAGGTGCGCGTCTCCTGACTGACCACACAGATGTTGTTTTGTTTGGGGTTCTTTTTTTGTTTGTTTGGTTGGTTGGGTTTTTTTGTGCCTGTGTGTATATATATATATATATAGGCACAATCTATGTCCTGCCTGGGAAAAGTCCCTTCCAAGTGTAAATGAGAAGCAGGAGGGCTTTTGAGCTCAAGCGGGGGCTCTTTGCACCACGACAGGTTTCCAGCGGGGTGAGAGCTGCCCTGACCCCGCAAGGGCTGTACCCAGCTGTACCCAGCTGCTGGGGCGTCGCAGGGGGATGCCCGCAGCTCGCTTCATCGGCGCGCAGCCAGCGACGGGACCGTTACAGCTCGGAGGACAAGCAGCGTAGGACCGCGGCCCATTAATGTCGATGCAGCCCAAAAAAAAGCAGCGAGTCTCCAAAAGGCGGCGAGAGGAACGTAAATGGCAGTCGGAGAGGATAAAACGCATGGGCGAGTTGAACGTTTGGAAGCTCAACAGGAGCAATGGAGCAAACGTGCTGAGTCTGTGGGGAGGTACGGGGGGTGTCAGCCCTCATTTCCCCCCCCCAGGTACCACTGCCAGCTCTGCCCAGGCTGACCCGACACAAACTTTACCCAGTTGAGTTGTTTATTCTGAGAGAGGATAAAGCAAAAAGCACACGATGACCTTTTTCTTCAGCAGAGCTTCACTCTGAGCCTTTGGCTGCAAAACATACCCTGAAAGTTTGCTCGCTTGAAAAATAAGTGTTTGAGAGCATTTGCTGCCTTCATCAGGAGAGGGAAGCCCAGAAAAAACTGAGTGGGGCAGCCCGAGTTAGCCAGAGCCCTGCAAATGCTCAGCAGAGGTCTGCCTTGCCAGGTGAAGAGGAGGTCGAGAGCAGAATTTCTTTCACCTGGGCTGGTGTCCTCCTGATTAATGCAATTGTAGGCAGGTTTGAAAGGCTGGGGAGAGGATGGTAGCGTTGGGTTGCTCTTGGGAGCTGTGTGAGAGGAACAGCCTGTGGAGAACAGGTAGGAAAGGTGGGGAAGGGGAGGATTGAACGGTGAGAAAGTATTTGGTGCTGGTTTTGGATGGTCTTAAATGCCTAGGGTGGAAGGGAGCTGCCTGAGTGGGTGGTTCAGGCATACTGCTGTTTTTAGATGACTTTTTGGTTTTGGGAGATGGTAGGGTTGCAGTAGCCATCACTGTTCCTGTTTGTGATTGGTCTGGCTGGCTGCTTATGTTGAAATATAACATTGTAGTATCACTTGCTTTGCCTTATCTTCTTCTGTGCTGGGGCGGGTGTGTGGGAAGAGTTGCTGTCAGCCTTGCTAGCTAGTGTGGACAAGAAATTAAATTGTGTTGGGCAACCCCATGTGCGAATGGCTGCATGTGGCTTGCATGCAGTGGCAAACAAATAGATGAAAGCCCACAAAAATGCAAGTCTGTGATCTTTGCTATGTTGTGTAAGTACTTCTTGCTTCTGTTGTTTACTGTAAGATGAAGTGGTGAAATTTGGCTTAAAGGAGAAGTGATGTGAAACAGTGCCTAGTCTGATTTGGAAGAAACACTGGTTGGAGGGTTGCTCTTCCTCTGCGGGGTGCAATCTGTTTTGAATTTCACCCTTTAAAATTATCTTGCTTATGCATAAAAGGTTTTGCTTTGCAAAGCATCACCTTGCTGTTTTGTCCCCTTGAAATCACTGTCATGACTGTCTGAACTGCTCCGGTGCCGGAGAAGCTGGGGGGCTCTGCCCCTGCCTTCGCCCTTCCCAGGGGCAGGGACTACCTACCAGGGGACAAACAGAGCATTTAATGCTGGTTTTATTTCACTTTCTGGAGTATACTGAATTTCTAGCTTGCTGTTCCTCTTTTAATGTGAAGTGATTTTAAAGAATTAAATGTTAAATCCTGGACATTTTGGCTTTTTTTGCCTGCGCTAGAGACTGCGAGTGTTGCCAGAGGTAGTGCACAATGCAGAACTCGAGAGGAGAGAGCGCAGGGTTTACCAAAGGTGCGTGCCAAAGCCGATCCGTCATCCCACAGTGGTGATGGACCGAACGTGCTCCTCTCACCTGCTGCCTCAGCTGATGCGCTCAGGTTTCTTGGACCTGGTCCCCATTTCACGTTCAGCAAAACAGAACGTCTTTTGCAACACAACATGTTTGGGGGAGGCAAAAAAATAATATCTATGGGTCCTTCCTTTTCTAAGATGTTTGAGAGAGTCAATTTTTATCAGGAAAAAAAAAAAAACAAACCACCCCAAAACTCAAAACAGGAAACTCTTATCAGCTTGCCAGGAAGCTCTATTGCTTTGTGGAAGTGTTATCTTACGGTCATTGCTACTTTCAATAGCTGTTTGTGAGTAATTTATGGCTTTAAGATGGGCGTCAAATCTTCCATGCAAGCAGGGGAGAGGCCCTAAAGCTGGAAGGGGTAGTGGTAGGAGCGGAGGGTGGAGGGGAAATACCAAGGAACAGGATTTGTATTATCTTACTACATATATTTACAATGATAAGATTTTCATTGTCTTCTATGGTAAATTATGATCCTGTTTTTGTTCTGTGTTCGGATCAGGAAACAACAAACCTATGTCTTCAAAAAATGCACAAGCTTAGTCTTCAGTGACTGTTATTCAGCAGCAGCAATCAAGGGACTTGGGGTGATGTGTAACTTATTGGCAGGAGAATTTCTAAAGTATTACCTTGTGAAATTCTGTGTGCTTGTATTCCAAATGTGTGCACGTGTCTCTGTACAAAACTATATATATATATATATAAAAAGCTATTAAAATTTGTCACAGGGCTTGGCTGGTTTTTTTTTCATGCCCCAACGTTGGTGTGCACCTATCTCAGGTGCAGAGGGCTTGTTCATGTCAGGAGGTAACTTCTTTAAAAACAACACTCATCCAAAGTGTCTTTGGATTAAAAAAAGTGGTATGCAATGTAGTAAAGCATGTCTGAAAACTGTGTGTGTGTGTTTGTGCTTTATATATTGAGATCAGGAGCTTACAATTCAAGTCTGCCAGGTAGTTGTGTTGAACAGCGCTGGCTCCTTGGCCAGTATTTCTTTTTATTTTGCTTTTTCCCCCTGCCTTTTTTGTCCCCTGGTGTATGTGTTTGATTGCTGTCACCCCTGCAGTCACCTGACATGACCGCAATCTTTCCAACAAAGATGTTTGGTGTCCTGTGAGCTGTACTGGGCACGCACGACGCGAAGAAGGAAGCACAAAGCTGCTGCCAGGTTATCGTGTTTGTCGTGTTGACTGCTGACTAAAGTGCTTGTTTATCTTTTAATTTGTGCTGGCAAATCCCTTTTGCTTAAAAATAAGAATTGAACTTTTGTCTGGAAAGCTGAGCTTCTGGACCATGAAGGAAAAAGAGAATTTCTGAGTACGGAACCCACGACGACCAGCTCTCTTAAAGGTAGCTTGGCAGCAGGGCTGGGCAGAAGAGCCACGATGATGCCCCTGGTCAGCTCACTGAGTGCCACCAGCGACACGGAGCGTGTCTCTGTCGGCTCCTGGGCTCTGGCCTGGCTTTTAGAAATACACCGCGACGTGACCTGGCTTTGGGAGTGCGGGGAGCGATGCTTTTTTGGGAGCAATGAGTTTCCTAGCATGGCTGGTGGTCCCCCTCGTTTGGAGGAGTTCCTCTGAATCTCCATCCATCTCATAAGAAATAACGAGTGCACTTTGAAACCTGGCTGTGCTCATCGGCTTCTGGTCTGATATCCCTCTCTGAAACAGGTCTCTTTCAAGACAAAGATCAACATTTCTTTCTCTCCCCAGTTTTTAAATGATGGTCTTAAACCCGGAACAAAGAGGTGAGCGTGCTGGTGTTAAGTGCTTCTGGGAAATGGGGTCACTTCATGATTCCTTGAAGTCTTTGGCCAAGCATAGTTGATACACAGACATACAGCATAATAACTGCACTCATGTGTGAGCTCATTTTTCTCTTTTAATATGCACTTATCTTTCTAATGGGGCGTTTGAAGACATTTGTCTGAAACTCAGTAAACGGTGGCCTTTTCTCCCCTTGGACTACATTCAGTGTTTGCACTAGCACTTAGGAAGTAAATAGCTATTTGCTGGGGCTGTAAAAATCACTCTTCCTCATCTCATCATCTTCCTGGGCAGAAGTCAAAAGCCTCTTTCTTCACCCCCTCCCCTTCCCTCTTGGATGTATAATTGAATACAAATGATCCGAGGGGTATAATGTGCCAGGTATTTTGCCCACTCATCTCTGGGGAGCTGATAACAGCCGCCTGCTTTTCTTGGAAACAGCCTCTTGGCCTGCTCTCTCTTGCTGGAGTCAGCAGTTGCTCGTGGGGCCGGGAGGTGCTGCTCTGGCGAAGGACTTTGGACCAGGTGATGAGGTTGCATTCGATGCTTTGAGGTGCCTCAAGAATAATTAATGCCTGTAAGCGCGTTGGTGGGTCTGGTGGCTTAATTGCAAATCTTCAGCCAGGGTGGTGGGGTCCTTGAAAGGTGTTTTCCTTGAATCGAGGAGGAAAAATGGGCTGTGAATAGGTCTGACCATCCCCAGAGATGGTGAGAAACCAGGTCTGAGCATCCCCCTTCCCCAGGGGTCCCGAGTGGCTGAGGCGAGCCCACCGGCCCTGCGTCGTTCCAGCTTTGGCAGCCTTTTTCACGTAAACCACGGCTCAGACATTCGTGTCCGCAGTGAGAAGTTGGAGGAGCAAATACCCTTCTGGGGAAAGGGGAAGGGCCGCAGCCAGTGTGTGCCTCTTGGGCCGTGACGGTGGCCCGCAGCTCTCGTCAGCACCATGCCAGCTTTTTTTCATAACTGTCCTCCTGAAAGGAAGTGGTGAAAGGCCGCCAGTCCGCCTTTATTTCTGTGAAATGGAGTGAAATGAGTGAGGTGACCCATCGGAAGCAGATAGTTAGAAATATTTGTGACCTTGCATGATCCCTACAGGGCTGGGATGGAGGCAGCTGGAAAGGGCAGCGTGTCCTCATTTGTCATGTTAGCAGTTTATCATCCGCTACTCTGCAGGGCTTATTCCTCTCCTCTGTGAAGGAGATATCCATGCTTCCTGCTGCGTAGAGAGTAGTTGCTCCAGGATGGCTGGACAGACCCTCCATGGAGGCACAACCTGCTTTCAACATTCCTGGCTGCATGGACGTGGCACCTCGGCCAACTTCCAGCAGCTTCCCCCGGTCCCACCTCTGAACCCCTGGGGCCTCCTTCGTGCCTTTGGCAGTTTGTCCCGAGGGCTGGAAAGCCACTTCTGCTGTGTTGCCTTGGGACCTGATGTGGACTGGCTTTTTCCAGGGGGCTACAGGACAAGGGCCATTGCTCTCACCCATCTCAGAAGGTCTTTGGGGTGTCAGGATAAGCATTTTTCCTCCCACTCCCACTGTGCAGGTTGGATGGAGATCTATACTTCCCCATAGGCCTGGAGGAAGAGGAAGGAGGACAGAGAATGGCCTTAAGAGGAATTGCTATGGAAAAACCACAAACAAAGCCCGTAACTACTCCTTCCAGGTTCTCACAAGAACCTCTGTCCTTGGGTCTGTGCTGAAATGCTGCCAAGGTTGAGATGATGTGGTGCTTCTGGGGTTTGACTTAGCTGCGTAGAGGACTGAGAGGGAGGGGAAAAAGCTGTTTGAGCCTAGGCTGTGCCACTTCATGGGCAGCACGCGGTCTCTTCTCTGTGCTGTTCTGCCCAAGGGTAGTGCCAGAGGCCCGGCAGAGCCCCCTCCCCAGCAACCCCGCTCCTCACAGACATGGGGAAGGTAGCTTGCAAGGTTGGGAAAACACTGCGCGTAAAGGGCTGGAGCAATTGTGAATCGGTAGAGCTTAAAAGCAGGTAGTGCTGCCAAACCTCACTGCCTTGTCAGTCACCATTCCTCTGAAGTGTTTATGGAGAAAAAACCCAAACCCACAAGAAGCCCCACCACCATAAAGGCTGCATGGTTGCACAGACAGCTGTAGGCCAAGTACCATGGCCTTTGAGACCATCGATGGCCCACAGACTATGGTTTGGTTACTTGGGTCTGGATGTTTGAGGCATTCAACCACTTTTTTTGCATAGCATTGCTATACTTGATGCCTACAGCTGGCAAGGCAAAGTCCATGTGTAGCTTTGTCAAGAACTAATTGCTGTATAGTACAGCACTAATTATAGCATGTACTGTCTGCCTATGGCTGAAGGAGAACCAGAGCTTAAAAACTAGGTTCCAGTGTATCATCAGTACTTGACCATAGTGGGTTTTTTGACTAAGGGTCCCTGAGAGACCTGGGGTTGACATTTACTGCTTGCATAACTCTTGTTCAGCAAATACTTCTGTCCACTCCTGTGCACATGAGACACCTCTGGACAGTAAAACTTTGTTGATTTTTCTTCCAGTTTCTGGATTATCTATTGCCCCTGAGCAGCCTACAAAGCTCCAGACTAGCATTAAATGGCAACCACTAGGTCATCTCCTTTCCCCTTTCAAGTCTGTTCAATTTCAGAAGGAAGAGCCAGGTTTTATATGGCTCAGAAGCAAGAAGGGATTTAGGTGTGCTCTCCTAATGTAGGTTGGTGGCTGCTTGGTGGGACCCCGGGAAGCATGCCACCATTTCTTTTTTATAGTTTAGTTTGCAAGCTGTGATTTCTTGGCAGAGAGGATGGTCATTGGTCTGGTTTTACCCCTTTGGCAGGATGAGTCATCAAAGATGATGATATTAATTAGAGAACTAATCTTCCTTTGTGGCAAATGGTGTGAGTTCCCTAATTTGCCAAGGGTTTGCTCCACGCTAGAATTGAATTGATGTGTGCTGGTTAGCTCTTATGGATGCTTAGGCTGCTTATGACCTTTCTGTATGTATAGAAGAATTAAAACTCCTGACCGGCATATGCAGGAACTCTTTATTGAGGGATTGGGTCCTTCCATCCTAATCAGGGAGCAATTCTGCTTTTGAGAACTGAACATGCCTGTTGGCTGGAATCCCAGCTGCCACCTACGCAGTTATGGTACAGGCTGGAGATGCCTGTGACATGTAAGCTTTAAAGGTGGTTGGATGAGGATAACTTACCCTTGTCCTCTTTGTGAAACACTTAAACGTGGTAGGCAGGCGTCAAGCTCTTATTTTGATTCCTTTCCCCTGTCTTTAGAAAAAATGCTGTTGAAACTCTGCCCCGAAAGCTATCGGTTGAAGGAGGTAGGAGAACTGGCCAGCGAGCTTTCCCTGGGAGCTGCGCTTCCTTCTGGCCCCTGTGCTGCCATCGCCTTGTAAGGAGCTTCTGGGAGTCTCGTCTTGGTGATAAATACGCAGGGTGGTAGACTGAGCGGTGGGTAAAAGCTCTCTAGAGTTTTTTGTTGGTGTTTGTTAGCAGTCATCTGGTGAGGTGTAAGGAGAGGAATTACATACATATAACCTTCGTTTGTCTGCGCAACGGCACAGGCGAGAAAGACAATATAATCCAAGGCCTATAAATATCTCCCACGTTCGTGTCTTCAGAAGACATTACTGGAGCCCTTGCTGATGTTTGTTTACATGACATGTAACTAGCTGGAGAAGAGCCTGTTTTAAACCCTAGCAACTCGTAGTGTTTGATGTGCTCCTGAGCAGTGATCCGCAGAATGGGCATGCCATGGAGAATGTGTGCAGTACCCGCCAGGGATTTCTCTCCCTTCAGGCAGAGAGGAATTGTTTCAAAGCGCGTTCATCCCGCTTTAAATACTGGCTTTGCTCTATCTGCACTGCCCGAAGGAGTTGAAAAGCTACGTGGTGATTGACTTGTCTGCACTAGCCTTGAACTTCTTAGCATGTTGAGTTTCCAAACTAAGCCTTGTTTTCTCCCACCCTTGGAGAGACTGAGAAGAGGAGGGAAAGGCTCATAAGCACAAGGAAGGAAAGGGAAAGACCAGAAAATAATAGATGCTCTATTGTGAAAACACCACAAAAATAATTTGGTTGTTAGAATCAAGCTGCTCCTCTGGAATATTTGAATGCTGTTCTCCATGAGTGTTTCCAAACACCTATCTGTCAAACTTTGAAGTTCTTGAGGACTTCTCAGCCCAGGAAGGGGTTAAATAGTTTGTCATGTCCCCTGATTTGCCAAAACCTGAATGTGGAGTTGCCCAATCCCTCTTCTTGCAGCTTGTCCCTATAATAAGAGAAACTCTGAGATAAACAATAGCAGAGGAGGAAGCCATCAACAATGCAAGAGACCTAGCATGTTCTGAGGTGAATCCAGGAGAAGCTTGTCCTTGGTTCCTGCTGGGCTTGTAGGAACACTGTCACTCTGAAGTCAGATCACCTGTAACTCTGTGTTCCTCCAGCAAAGGCTGCAGTCATATGGACAAAGCATTAAGGCATAATAAGGAGAGCGAGTTAAAAGAAGATTTTCCAGACCTAAATCTGAATTTCATTGTTGTGTGAAGTTTATGTTGGAACTCATGATGATGGAAAAACTGATTCTAACCCTTTCTGTTTGATTAAAAATCCCTCTGAACTCCAGCATGCTGGATAAATTCCAGCTCACAGAAGTAATTGCCTTTTACTAAACTACACACCTCCTGTGAAATCTTATTCAGGGAACTTAGTGTAATTACTAACCTTCTCTTCAAATAAATGGTTGTCTAGCACTGTTGATCCAACCTGCCTGTCATGTTCCACAGTAGAGAACTTAATTTTCTAGAAGCCCCTATATTAAGCCCATATAGCATGTAGGTACAGATTTTTCTTCTCTCTGTTCCTTTCTGGGAAGGATTTAGAGAGAGAAGACCAAATGCAGTTCTTACTCAGAGAAAGAGAAAGGACTTTTTTGTTCTTCTGACCTCGTGGAAGCTCTTCTGTCTGAGGATGGGTGTAGAGGGGCATGAGAGGACGAGAAAAGTGAGTGCTACTGGTATGTGCATGTGATGTAACCCCCCCACCCACAGACGTGAGCAAATGAATAGGTTCCTCTGTATAATTTCCTGGGGAAACCTTGCTCAGCAATTGAGAACTGCTCTTAGAAAAAGGAAGCCCTGTTGGACACAGATAATCGCCTTTGGGAGCACGGCTCTGTGAACTGGCAGGAGCACACACAGGCTGGAGGGCTGCGTGTGCAGCCCGAGGTCCTGGTGAAGAAATCGCATCCTTGCCACAGATGTGAGACACAATACGGGTACCTGGGATTGCCCAAATAGTCATAGCTCTGCTGGGAGGAGGAAAAAAAAACAGGCAGGGGGAAGGGGTGTGCGTAGCTGCTGCCTGTGGGAAGGGGATGGGGAAACAGGCAACTTCTCACAGCCGTTCTGGAGAGACAAGATTGCACATACCTCTGTATAGACAGCCTCAGGGTGCTTGAGGTTTGGTGTGGGGCTTTGGTTAGTTGACTTTTTTCTTTTATTTCCTGAAGAGCTTAGTGACAGTGACATGTCCTGGCTAAACTTACCTGAACACGGAGGGCTATCTGTAAACTGCCTCTCTGGAAACAGCCTCTCAACTTGCTGTCCTGTTCCCCCTCTGTAATGGGGCCGCTTCGCCGCCTGCCTCATTGCCGACCTAGAGTGCAATCGCATTAAGTAACTGCACGTTTGCCGCTAAAATGCTTTGTTGGCTTTTCCCCTCCAACACGACTGAGGAAGTTGCACTCTGACAGCACAAGTGGTTTCTGAGCGAGTGTTGAAAGAAAACCCCGTGCGCACCACAGTGCCGCGGTGCTGTGTTGTGCGCTTGACCCGTGCTGGCAGAGCTCTTTGTGCCGCTGTCTCGTTGGCGCTTCTCATCGAATCCTGCCAAAACATCCCCGACGTGCTGGCACAGGGATGTAAAGAGCAGGAGCCTCCGCGCGAGGCGCGGAGCAGAGGCAGGGGCTGTGGCGTGTGCTGCGGTGCTGGTGTGCCCTAGCCGGGGTGTGGGGGGGTGACAGCTGCTACCAGCGACACGGAAAATGGCTTGCCGTATCCTGTTTATCAGCAAGCCTTTTTTCGAGGTGGTTACGGTACAATCGCAGTCAGTGCAATGAAAACTAACCTTCTACACGTGTCTTAATACCATGCTGGTGGTTTGGTTTGTGAACCGTACACCCAGTCAAGCACAAAAGGCCTTGTACCCTGAAAGCCATTTGACATCTATCACAATGAATTTTTGGCCTCCCTGAGCTCCTTCCTGGTGTATACTGGAAAAAGCCTAGTAGTCCTCACCTCCTCCCATCCCCTTTAGAGAACCAGCAATCTTCTGCTTTTTAAGAAAGTATTAAATTTCAGCATGACGTGATTGGCACGAGCAGCGCGCTATATGAGCGGCTGTCAGAGAATCACGGCCGCGCAGAGGAAGGGTGATTCAGGGTGCTCTGTTCAGCCACAAACTTGTCCCTTAACCTGCAGTAGGATGGATCCAAATTCCAGCGAAAGGCCTGGACAGCGTTAGCAGATGTGAGGGCTGTAATGACAGTTAAACCTGGGGTTACTGGGTAGCTGGAGTGCCATACAGTCTGCTGACTGTTTGCATTTATTGCCTCTTGCTCTCCACCCTGCGATTTCCTCTCCCCTCTCTCTCATCCCGGACAAATGCTAAATGGAAACTCTGCCAAGCATTGCTGCTCCCACCCCCTAAGGGCTTCCCCAGTACTTTCCTAATGGCTCTCACTGTCTTGGAGTGAGAGGCGCTGAATATTTGGGGGATAAGGATCTCTGCCCTTTCTTTACATGTTTGCTACAATGAAGACAGAAGTAAAATTAGAGCCAGGAAGATTTAAAATTAAGGGTTTTTTGTGTCCTTTCCAGATCCTGACCTATCTGTAGCATTCTCATCTGTGACTGGCAGCAGGAAATGCTTTCAATATATTTCTTTTCCTAAGGAAGTATTTATTTGGTTGAACAAGGGGAATGGTGGGTACAATTCCACTTGCTTCAGCGAGTATCGAGGTTGTGATTAGACTGCCAGAGACAAAGGAGACGTTGTCGATGTTAACCAGTCAGTCAGCACTGCACGCCCGAGTCCGGCAGGGCTGATCTGCACATGCACATTTGGCAATGTGCTAAGGATGATTTCCTCACTCTGTTCCGTGTAGAAATAAGCTTTTTTTTTTTTTCCTCTTCTGCTGCATTTCATTTGGCTATGTAAAGAAATAGACAGATCTGGCCTTTCTTTTTTAATAATGTTTTAGGACCAGGGTACAAAAAAGGTTAATGCATTAATTTTTAAGACAAGTGATAAATGTACTGCAATAAGCACATCCTACATACACAGAATATACTTCTCTATATAATATGAACACAGAGATATAAAATAAGTTATACTTGTCTTGGTTTTTCATCACAGTAGGAGCTCAGCTTATATAAAGTGACAACAGGAATTGGAACAACACGCTGCTCCAAAGCAACAACAAAAACCAGAAGAGTGCACGTGTGTGTGTGTGTGTTTGGGAAACAAAATAGGAAATTGAGGGATTTCTGCCAAAATCAGGTCTTGAAAACAAAAATTTCATAGAGCGTGAAAGGGGGGGAGGAAGGTCTCTTGGCTCAGGGTAGAAGTTCTGGAGGGGATTGTTACTGTGTGGCGAGGAAGAGGATGGGTGAAGGCTCTCAACATCTGGGCTATATTTGTGGGGGCCCAGGCAGTAGAGCAAGCTCTGCCCGCTGCCCCACTGTCTTCTCTGCTCTTACCATGGACCTGACGGTGTGGGCTTCCTTATGTAAGGATGGGACCCAGGAGCTTTCACTGTGCACGATGACAGCAAACAGACCATTTCACAGGAATGATAAACGCCACCATTGTTCCAAGAGAAAACTGCTATCCACTGGTTGTGAAATGTTCAGTGAGTCTGGGAGTGGTGTTCCTCCCTCCCAACCTGATGTCTGCCTCTGGGGCCCCCTCCTTCTGTTTCCCCTGGGGGGTAGTTCTCTTGGCCATGCCTGCAGAACAAATGTCCCCCCTGGGGACTGAATGGGAGGTAGAGGTGATCAGGGAATTCTTAGTGCCTGTCCCACAGCGAACAATGAGTAACTCCAGGTGCCCAGTTCAGAGCTGTTTCAGATTTTATTTATACTTTTTTTTTTTCTTCAAGGACAGGATAACACTTGTAAAATTTGCATCTAACAGTGAATCAAGGTTTCTAAAATTCTTAACTCTGGGGTTTAGTATCTAGTATTTTAGTGTGGACTTACGTTAATTAGGAAGTGCTCTTTAGTTTGGCCAATAGCTTTGAGACCTTGTGGTTTCCTCTTCCCTATCAAGAACTCAGTCTCCTGAGGTTTGTGAGACCCATTAAACAGCAGAAGGTGCAGCCAAAGCTCAGGAGTGACACTGGCAGTTAGCAGATTTCTATTGGTGCGTATTCTACTCTCAAAAAATGCAGCCCACTTCAGTTTTTTTTTTTCTTTTGCTCCCGCCAATTAGATTCTCCTAGCCTCAACATCCTTTCTTTACCTTCATATTTACAGACTACACATCAGAAAGCAGGGACATTACACTGGAAGAGTTAATTGCATGTTACCATGAAGGAGGATTGGACTTTTTTGTTCTGCTTGGGTTTTTTCTCTTCATACAGCAAAATAGGTATAAATCCAAAGGTGATCTCACATCTAAAGGTATAACTTAAGTAAACATGTTCTTCTAGATCTTTTTTTTTTCCCCTCCCTTTCCCTCTCCCCTGTAACCTTCCTTTCACTCTGTTATTTTCCTTTTGGATGGAGGGAGGAGATGGGAAGGGAGCTCGTTTGGCAGCTCATGACCCTCCAACTTGACTTTAATGAGATGATTCGCCAAGGCAAACTCCTCATCATCCAGCATGCCATCTTTGTCGATGTCAGCCAGTTTCCATATCTTGCCCAGCACTGTGTTGGGCAGCTTAGACCTTACCATCTCCTTCTTCGCATTGGCACCAGTTATTTTACCATCGACAGGTGAGAGTGTGTAGAAGATCTCATCGTACATGGGCTTGTCCCTGGCCACCACCCACTCGGCATCGTCGATCCCTTCACCAGCGCCTTCGCCGTAGCCATGGCCAAATGGACCATGCAAGGTGCCCTCGAAGGCTCCTCCCTTAACCATCTGGGTTGGCCGCTGCGACTCCTCCTGGCGTACGAGCACCATGAGCTGGGCGATGTCATTGGCCAGCATGTCTTCCACGGTCTCCAGCAGCTTGCTCTTTAGAGGCTGGAACTTGCTAAAATCCTGGGCTTGCAACTGATCCTTAAAGTGGGACAACACAGGAAGAGGTGAGCGACATGTGTACATGTAGTGCGGTAACAGAGCAGAGTGGCATGCCTGTCTGGTGTCTGGCTCAAAACACTGCTGCTGCAGAGGACGAGCAGGGAGCTCAGGATTCACTCCTCTGATTGCCCTGCTCCTCAGCATATGACGGGGTCTCCCTGTCTGACCTTGCTCTTACATAAATCTTCTTTAAGCCCTACAGAAAATGGTCTTCCCAGCTTACAAAGGGGAACTGTCATAGTACAGAGAGGGGATGCAGTTTACTCAAAGCCTCAGATCATGGTCATATGCAAATAAGACTCCTCCTTTCCAAGCCATGTAGAAGTGCTCTCCTTGAAGACCAAATTGTTCAAGGCAAACTGGTTGTGCAGCTCTTGCTGCATCCTCCAGCCAGTGCTCTGCTTCTCCCCCTCTGCACTCTGGGAAGGAGGTGCCACTCTGGAAAAAGACTATTTTATTGGTGAACTCCTTGTGTAGTGCATCTTTCAGATGCCATAAAGACAGTGTCTGTAAAGACATGAGTGTGTCTTTGCAGCATGACTCGGTTTCTGTAATTTCACAGCTAAGCAAAGTGCTTTGAGCAGGGCCTGCAGATAACTCTCCTAAAAACTGCAAAATGACCCATAGCTTTATACTTCACCCTTTACTTGTTAAATCCAAACTATTCACTCTGACTGGAGTGATACAGTTATTTTAAAACACTTAAACACACATTTTAACAAGCAGTGAATGGGATCTTCTATTGGATACATTCCATAGATCTCATTCCCATGAGCTTATGGAAAATAACAAAAAAAAAAGAGCAGATGCTGGGTTTTCCATAGGGAGCTAGTAATGACTTCAACAGCTAGCAACTCAGAACAGGTTTCTGCTTGGACTGAAGCCACGCAGCAATGCAGCAGTGTCCAGCATTGTTTGAATATACAATACGAGGCCCTGATCCAAGGTCCTTTGAAGCCTTTGACTTACGCGAACGCTCAGGTCTCAGCTCTACAGAACAGAAAAACCTACTTCTCTGCTTAAAATAGAAAAGGGGATTTAAGTTTTCACAGCCTCCTTTCTCTCTTTCTAGAAACAAAGAATGAAGTAGAAGACAAAAAAAAAATACAGCTTTTGAGGAGAGGGGATTAGGTAGGCTTTTCTGGATATAGCTTTCCTTTTAATATACATTAGCAGTACTCTTAGGCTTGAAAAATCTGAAAATGGAACCTAGAATTAAAAATAAAGAAAAATAGAAGACGTGATTTCCTGTAAAGTGCTATTCGGGCAAATATTTGAGAAATGAAGCGAGCTGTAGCTTCACATGAGCTCTATGCACAAATACAGCCTGCACATATTTCAAGGCCCGCTTCAACATTACATCAGGCTTTTCCCACGAGCAACAATAATCAAGGTCTGTGTGGCTTCTCTTGTATTCCCTGCAGTTACTCTAATGCTCTTCCCTTGGATGTTTGGTGTTCTGGCCAAGGTGCCACTGCTTACCTGCATCTTTCTCAGATTAGGGAAATCTCCTGGTGAGATCTGATGCTCCCGTTCAATCCGGGCATAAATTTCTCCCAAGTTGTTAACAAGCTCTTTCTTTTTATTGTCTTTCCCAAACATTGAGGGCATTTCCTTCTTTAGGGAACTGATGATGTAGGCATGGACCTGAAGGGCATTAAATAATATGGAATGAAGAAGACAAGTGTTAAAGAACACATCAGAAAATTCTTCCCAGCAGAGAGTATCTGTGCCAAGAAGTCAACCCCGCCCTGAACAGCAAGCTCAGCTCCTCAGCTTGCCCCTATCTGCTGATTATCATTCCAGTGCTAAGTGCTGGAATTCCGGCAGTGCCTCGATAGCTATTTTTCCACACTCACGGCAGACTTATTTGCCATTCTTCTGAGTCTCCGCCTCCTCTGCATCCTTCTAAGCCAGGTATCTCTCTTGGCTAAAAAGGTAGTTGTTAAAATTTCACAGCTTACCAGTTCCCTTGTGCGATTCTGACATACTGGATTGGTCCTAGTTCTCAAGTTGCTACCATGGAGCAACTGCTCTCCACATCCCCTCAAGTGCTACCTGCTTTGATCTGTGGGTATCGTCCTCATTCTGGCCTGACGTGGTTGACACACTGAGCAAAGGAGATGCTTTCTTCCTTGAAGTGCATAGAACTAATATGCTGGGCTTGAGTGAAGTGTGACAGAAAAAGAGTAGGATGCACCAGCTCTGCAAGCCAAACTGGCCAAACCCACTTGCCCACAGCCCACATACTGCAAATAGCCCAAACTGAACGCTTGGGTTCTTCTCTGCCAACACCCACCTTGGCCAGCCGTGCTCGTTTGATGAGATCATTTAGCTTCCTCAGGGCTGCATTGCGGGGCAGGCTCTGGATATCCCTGAACAGGTCCTGCTCCTCTGCCTCAAACAACTTGCGGTTGTCAGGGATGAGCAATGGATGGGACCAGAAGGAGCCAATGTAAACCCTGATGACCTCAGGAGTGTTGACAATCTTTCCCAGGGACCACATGAGGGCACCGTACACCCGCATCAGCTGTTGAGTCTCTATCTGGTCAGCCTTGTTGAGAACAACTCTCATCTTGTCCTCATGGTTCTTCAGGGCCTTGATGACCTCAGAGAATTCATCAGAGATGTCCAGCTTGTGCGCATCAAAAAGGAGAATAATGCGGTCAACCCGCTCTGCAAACCACTCCAGCACAGCGGCGAAGTCATAACCTGCAAGGGGTGGAGGAAAAGCAGAGATGCACATGCATGAGAGAAGCCTGCTTGCTGTACCTGACCCATGGCATCTGAGGGTAAGCTTGCCAAGAGGAAGTTTCCCCAGTAGATCAGGTAGCTCAACAAAGGAAACATGAAACATTGTTCCTTGTCCCAAAAAAGGTGGAGAGGAGGCACTGTCCTTCACACTGAAACGCCCAAGACATGCACAATTAAGGATAGCTCTCATCTTCTCCATATTAAGAGATCACCCAAAGAAGTCTTGAACTTATGCTACAGATGCTTCATTCAAATATGTACCATGGGGAAACTGCTATATTCAAACAGCTACTGCAGAAGCCTTGCATGTGGCAACAAGAGAGGTCTAGTTTCTGAATTACTGGCCATCAGCACAGCCTACAAAGGCTGTAGAAAGCTGGATAATTAGAGTATTTGCACCTAGACTGGTTTGAGATGTGTATCTCTACTGCTTAATAACTCTCAGGTCTTGTCTAGTTGTGTGAGACTAACTTTGTCCCATGCAATTCAAAACCCAGGATGCAAATAACCTGCCTTACCTGAGTAATCATCCTGTCAGACCTGCTGCATGTGCACAAAGCAAAATGATTTGTGTTTACTTTGCTCAGCACTTGATGCTTAGAAGGCAGCATTGCTGTGAACACCAGAGGTGGACTCAAGCTACAAATGCGGGGTTCAGATTTCATATACTAACATCGACATTGGAACATCCACATGTTCACATTTCACTAAGGATAATGGATGCCCAGTGTTAGACTTGGTCCATCTCTAGGCAAAACAGGGCATGATAAATTGTGTGTGTGTGTGTGTGTAGTTGTTTTTAAAACAATAGCAATAACAGCAACAAAATGACCTTCCTTCCTAGCTCTGTGGTGTTTTTTCACCTTCTTTAAAGCCTCACTGACAGACTGGTGCTTCCCTTCTGCTCTGTCAGCTTTCATATATTGTGCAATATTTGAGGTTATCTGTGTTGCCAGAGTGCTGCACTCTGTTAGGGGAGATCAGGACAGAGCATATGCTATTTGCATTCAAATCCTTTAACATGCTATTTTAATCTTGGCTTTCATGAATAAATGTATGATAATTAGTTCAGTGCTTTTTCCCCTGCTTTTTTCTTTTTCTTTCTGTCCTCTCTAATACCTAGAGGGCAACCAGTGCATCCTAGTCATTAGATCAGAACTACAGAAGGGAGGACTGCTGAGCTCTGATCTTGATTTTTTTTGCCACCGGCCTTTTCTCGCTTGTGACTAAGCAAATGGGGTGAAATCTTGGCTCTCAAATTGGGAGCAAAACCTGTGTGAATTTTCTCTTCAGCTGGATAAATTGGTATTAGCTGTTTGCCACTGAGAACTTTTATTCAACTGCAAAGTCTTATTACTGGGCAGTGTTTTGCTTCAGTCAATTATAGGTTGCTCCTTACAAGAAAAGGGTGGGGAGGTGCTCTTGGATGTGGACAGCTTGCCCCACTGTCTTCCATGGGATCTACAGAAATCATAGATGGAGGAGATAGATGTTTGTCCCACCAGTGGCCCTCTGCTTGCTTAGGACACCAGTGCCTTCCCTAGGCAACAGCAAGCAATGCTGGGCCCGGCCTCTTTGCTCAGCTCTGTTTGGCACTAAGAACTTCAGAAAATTCAGAATTAGTATTGCCTTTGACTGAGACGTGCTGAGCATTCAACACATTATATTGATATCTGTAGATCTCGCCAAGTCAGTCTGACCTCAGTAACAATGAGTCAGACCCTCTTACAACTGAAATAAACTTGGTCCTGCCTGCTTTCAGATATTAACAGACTTTTAACCCGAGATGTTCTCACTGTAGGGAGCTCACCCCCACAGGTCTAATTACATATCTGCCGTAATGCTGCATGTGCTGACTCCTTCCCAAATTGTGTTAGGAGGCACTGGCAGCAGGACAGGGTCAATGCTGATACCTCATTTCACTTGGACTGGGTTCAGGCTGTAAGCTGTACCTCTGCAAGTAGATCAATGAATTTGCAAATGGGGACTCTCCCCAACCCTCAGACTTTGCTAAACGTGGCATGCACACCCACGCCTCATGTTCAGTTCTGTCTATGGTGTACTGGAAGTCATCGAGCATGGCAGGATAGTTTATTCTTCATATGCAGAGCTCCACAGCTTGCTTTTTCACCATGGAAGCAATGAGTCAGGGTGACTTTGTTTGGAGATGTTTGTGCACTTAATCTTGTCAAATCACATATATGTTCCCAGCTGCTACAGTAACATACAGTCAGTCTCAAATGTCCCTGTGGACTTCATTAAATATCTAGATTGATTAGCAGACTTTCTTTCCCAGCTTCTTTGCTTGTTTGGAGATACTTTCCTGACAGCTGTCCTGCATACCCCCGTTAAAGAGAGAACAAAGCCCTGTGGAGTTACTCAGTGATGTTTCAGAGCAGTCGCAACAGCACAGACTCATCTGCGTCCCATACTGGGACAAAAGCCCAACCCACATGCTCCTCTTGTATGTCCTGCTTGCTTTGGTGCTCAGGGAAAGCGAGAGACCTCTCCTGTCAGTGCCCAGCTAAGCAAGAAACATCTCTCTGTGCAGTTCTAACAAGTGCTGATCACACCTGCATTCTCCTGTATGGAGGTGCTTGGGCAGGAAAACCAAGGTGTATGTGTATTTCGTTAAGCGACACAACACTTCAGAGGAAAGGAGAGGAAAATTAGCATGAGTGGTATTCCTTAATAAGTAGTGTGACACGTGGAAAGGACAGGTAGGACAGGCCTCTGTTTATAACGAGCTGCTTGGAGCCACCGAGTGTGATGGTGGTTTCTCAGACAAGTGCCTAGAGAATTGCTACAGAGGTGATTTATAGGGTTCTTAGTTTATTTATAGGTTTATTAGTTCTGCTTTTAGCATATATAAAAAAAAAAGTAGATTGTTACTAAAGCATTTAGATAGCAGGGTGACAGTGTAACACTCTAAAGGCAAGCTATGAATAAAGATGTTTAAAAATAAGGTCTTAAATTCCTATTTTGATGTTTAGTTCAGAGCTTCCATTTACCGAGGGCTCTTCAATAGTGTAGAGAACTTGGGACATTTTCCCTAACTCCAGACAGAGCTGGAGGTCCTCAACACCTGAAAACACATGAAGCTCATTCTGTACCTAAATCTAATTATAGCCTCTTTTATTTCACAGATGCATAGGGCCTGACTCTTTTTTCTGGTAGTTTGTTAGCATATGAGCTTAGACCAAGAACTGATCTTGATCTATAGTCAAATTAGGAGTTATCAAAGTGTCCTCTTGCTCATTCCACCGCAAATGCGTTATGTCTCTTTATGCCCTCTCTTAGTATTGTAGTGTTGCTAAGGCCTCTCTCAAAAGCAGCTAGTTACTATCTCTGATTTGGCAGCGTTTCAGTGATGGGCGAAGCTATCCACATACCATAGCACAGTTTTATTGTGAAGTTACAGGACATTTGGGAAGCCATCTGCTTGCCAAAGCTGCATAAATGCAAAACTATTATTGCAGGGATGTTCAGGCAGAAATGTAACAGGGACAATTTTTTGTTCGGTAATTCCTGGCTATTTGTGGTTGCACTTGCATTTCTATTGAAAAATATGATGTGTATTTAAACATGCTCTAATATCACTGATGCAGCTAATTTCACAACCTCCAGATAAGGTGAACATGAATAGAAAATGAATCTCAACCATACAGTACTAGGAGGACAAGATGAACATGATAATTTTCTTCTAACAGATCACTTTTTCATGGGACAGATTTTCTTTTGACAGTATGAAAAGGACTCAACAGATTTAACACAAAGCTGACAAGTCAGCAGGACCGTCAGTGGATTCAGCCTACAGAGAAAATTATCTTCTTGTAGACAGCCTGCTACCTAGACTCCATAAAGCAGACCGGCTTAATGAATACTTGTCTGTGCACTGCTGAATACCTGGTAGCATGCATTTCACTAAGATCTGGCAGGATTATGCAATTACATTTCTGTCAAGTCAGACCAGGCACGATACAGTCTTCGTGCTGACTGTGGGAAGATGGATGATACCTCACCCAGCATAAAATCTGCCTGCTTGTAACATGTTTAAGCCAATTTAAACCAGTAATGAGTATGCATGTACTGGTGCAGAATTTCTCACCATGCAGCTACGCTAGTCGTCGGGTTTTTTTTGTCTGGGTTTTTTGTCTGATAGTAAGCACGCTACTGGATATCCTGTCTTGTGGAACTGTGGCCACAGCTCCTGTGGTGATGAAGTTTGGGTGGAATGGAACAGGATTAGTAAGATCAAGAAATGCTGAAAAACTCAAAGCTGCTGCTGCTGCTTTGCACCAGAAATGTCACAGTTTGCTGTCGCTATTGCTTTAAATTGTGCTGCTGCTTTTAGCAATCCACCTCCTTCATGCTGAATTTGAGTCACTGGGAGATCCCTTCTTGTCCTTCTAAAGCTGGTGTTACCCAGAGATTGAAAATTCACTAGATCACAGTCCTCTGTAGGGCAGAATTTTATGGCTGTGTCCCTATTTGTCAACTGATAGATTGGCTCTGTGTGTCTGACAGCATCGTAAGATGGGATAGCTGGCATAGCAAACAGACTACCTAGAGAGGGAACAGCTCTTAGAGATGAGTGCCTATTCCAGGGAGTTAATGACTTGATCTGAATTTTAAATTGAATAAGACGGTTTGGAGGCTTAGCCTAACTGGTCACTGTGATGTCCTGCCTGAAAGCCCTTCAAAATGCAGGGAAGAAGACCATGTCATGGCAAAACAAGCAGGCAGCCCGCACTGGAGGGGGAGAATGTGCCAGGAGGGGCAGGTGTTACCTGAGTGTGACAGATGGCTGTAAGCAAAGGAGAAGGAAGGCGACACGATGGTCAGAAGAAGAAAATGAGGGGAGGAAAGGAGGAAGAAGTGACGCATCCCTCTGAGGACACACAAAGCGAGTAGGAAGCAAGGGTGGGTGGCTGTTGTGAGACCCAGGGAGGGATGGTGCAGCAGAGAGAAAGAAGAGTATGTGAAATGAAACAGCTGGGGCTGGGTTGAAGAACAGTGATTTGGGCAAGTTTCTCTCAAGGTGAGGAGCTGGTGGTCCCAGCAATGAGAGGACACAAGGGAAGATGAAAAGTGAGGGATGGGTTTTGGATATACCTTACTGCAGCTCATCCTAAACCATCTTTGTAAAAAGCTGCCATGCTCCTCCCTGGAAGTGGCTGCCTTCCAAGAGGATATAAAGAGATTCCTGTAATGTGTAACTGTGGGTAAGTTGGGAAGTAGACACAAGTCCTTCAGGATGAGAAGATTTCTATGGATGTTACATGTCATAATTTCTAGAGCAGGCCTCAGCTTGTCGATTGCTTCTGCCTTTGCCTATACTCAAAGAAATAATCTGTCCTGGAGCTGGTGATTCACAGCACTAGGAGCTACATCCTCCAGCTAGCCAGTGCTCTGCATTTCCTCCCCCTGAGTACCAAGAACTAATGGGAAACATTACATACCTTTTGGAGACTTAAAGGTTTCCAAAGCAAAGGCAAAGAAACCCAATAAAGTACAGCAAATCTGCTTATGTTCTCACCTAGGAAAGATGGGCTGATGTCAGACTTCTAATGCTAACATTTACATTAACCAGTACCTGCAGTGGCAGACTCTGGCCTTTTGCTTTCATGTTGTTTACTGCAGGGGTTTCAGGGTTGGAAGAGGCCCAGAGTCTGACAGGGCTCTTGCTTTATGTCAGTGGAAACTGAGTGAAACCTCACTAGGCGTGTTCAAGTCACGTATTTACTCATCAGGAGTAAAACTCATGAGAGAGTTGTCCAGAGCAAAGTTTCCTTACGACAGCCTGTTTAGCTTCTATGTGCACACAGTAAAACTTGTCTCCTCTACCCTTTACGCATTTATGTATTTGTCATTTGTGATAGATGGACTGTTTCCTTGTACTTGGGCCAATGCTCAAACAGTTCCCAGCCAGATTTTGAGACCTCAGAAGGCATCTGAATAGAGTTGGTGCAGAGCAGCGCTGATGCATAGCTGGAATTCCAAGGAAGTTTTTTTTACTACAGTATCCAAACACAAACTGAATTCTCCCAGTACACACAGTTTAAATCTAGTGAGAAATCAGGTTTGCAAACCTGGCTGAAGTGGCTATCGATAAGTGATAGCTGCTACCAGTGACTGGGAAACAGTCCTTCTCCACTGTTATTCAGGATGCTGAAAGAATACATGATATGCATAAATAATGCAAATTGTGAGATACTGATTGGCATGACTATCTTTCCTTGACGAAACAGATACTTAGCATATTTCTGGAGAGCACAGTAGAGAATAAAATGGACAAATTGAACAGTTAATCTAACAAGTCAAATTTTTAGATCAACTGTTTGAAATCAGACAAGAACTAAGACCTTGCTATATGTTATCAGGAGTTAAAAAAACAAAACAAAAAAACCCAACAAAATCATCCCAAACACTACAGCCCTTTTTATCTGTGCAACTACTTAATCTCAGTTCTTTTGCATGATTTTTTTTCCTCTTCCAGTTCTGGAAATGTAAAACATGGCAGTATTTCCAAACCAAATCATGAAGACAGCACCTCCCCCTCTCTCCTCACCCTGAACAAAGTCATGGTTTGGTCTTCCCAAAACCCAAATATAACCTTGAGTTTTTGTTTGCATCCTGCTTTCAGGTCAGAAGAGTTAGACTTGAGGCTTCAGATATTTCTACAAGTAAGAAGGGCCAGAACCGTGTAGATTTTATGCTATTTTTGTGTTGCTCTTAGAGGAAGTGCAGAACAGTGTCGACTGTAGGAAAAGTGCCTTTCAGTAGAACAGTGTGCATTTGTGAGACTCTGATAAAATCAGGCAAGTTGGCAGAGCAGCTACTGAGCTGCAGTAATGGAGGTGAACTGGGAAGTCAAAACTAACCAGTGCACTTTCACCTTCCCTGGCGGAGTGAAATACAGAATATAAGCAAACATCGCCAGCGGGGAGTATTATAGCAAGTATTTGAAATGTCTCCCTTCTAGAGGCTTGCAGGGTGGATGTTTTCAGTTGTGTATCATGCTGTTGCTAGCACACGTGATAAAACTCTTTGGAACAAACATTTTCTTGTTGCCATTGTACCCTAAAAAAGGTTGCATGAAGTGGGAGAACATCAATTCCCTTGGTGTTTGCCTTTCCCTTCCAAGCATGGCTATTTGAGACACAGTCTGAAATGTCTGCACTGCCTAAGACTGTTGTCCGTCAGCATTTTTCTTCTCACTGTCAGGCTGGTGAGTGACTAAATATCCCTGGTGCTGAAGCTGCTGGTCATCAGGAATTCTTCCTTCCCAGGAGACACAGAAAAAGTTAGTGTGTGTTTTTTGTTCCTTTGCTATGGGAAGCCCAGGCTGCACTGCAGCCAGCAGAATGGCACTGGGTGGAAGGATGGAAAAAGGCTGGAATAGTGCATACTGGAAAGAAAGCCGATGGGGGAAGGATGCTGCCAGTCCTTACCTCCTGGCTAAGGCCTTGTGCTCATCACTAGTGTGGGAAAGGAAGGAGGCAACGTATACAGGGTGAAGATGAAATAAGTGTTCAGGATACACTCAGGAAGTACTACCCTGAAACAGGGATCAAATACAACTTGGGCAGTGCATCACTGAACTTGACAGACTTGGATCTGCTTAGCTCAGGGCATGTGTAGGTGGAGAGTGACAGTTAGCAGAGCGTGCACGGCTCAGCTCCCCAGGGGTGGCACTGCTGCTGAAGTGCAGGAGTTGCTGTTACCAGGTGGCTCAATTAGCACGGCAGACTGCACAAGACGATGAATGACAAGGAAGTCCTAACTCCTGCCCTGGCTCTGCTGCACTGCATGACCTGACCTGTGGTCCTCCCCTTTGTCCTCATATTATTTCAGTACAGTTATCCCTTTCTCCTCTTCCCTCCCAGCAGGATGGCCTGGGCTGATTACGCGACACCAGAACAATGTTTTGCAAATGGATAGCATCCATATTATTATCAAATTGTCAAAGCAGCCAAGACTGTGCTTCTTTGGTACAAATACCCTCCCTGTGGGCATCTCTGCAGCCTGCTGTTGCCTCATGCTCAGAAGGACACAGAGCGAGGGACAAGGCAATGCAATGACTAGTTCTTTACATGTGGACATAGATCCATGCCCTAGTATGTGACAAGGACTAGAAGAGAAATGGTTGTTCTCCGGGCAAGGATAATACAGAAGCAGTGGAGGGCAGGATGCTTTGGGCCATGATGTGCTGGGAACACTTCTCAATAGACATGTAAATGAAACCTGTATATTCTAGGGGTCCAGCTAGCACACTTGTGACACCATGGGTGCCCACCACAAAGAATTGCATGAGTCACAGGAGCTCAGTAGGACAAATTGCTGCAGGGAGCTCCTTAGTTACACTTTCTACCAGAGCCTGAGAGCAGCAGCTGTGTCAGTGCTGGTGATCTCATTGCATGCTGAGGGGATGTGGACTTCAACTATGACAGACTGCATCACCCTCAGCTGCTTGACAGGCATAAACTTGCAGGTCTGCTACTGGGGAAACTTCATGGGCTCCTCTGTGGGGGGTAAGTGGCTCTTCTGATCATGTAGTGGTGTCGTGAAAGAGAGCCAGCACAGAGCTCTGTTTCTCAGGATTATACAGCATTCCTTGGAGGAAAGCTTGCTACCCATTTGCAAAGCCCTGCTGCTAGCTACATGAGGCTGACTGCTGCTAGCACTAGTCTGTCACTGGGGAAGGGATTGCGTTATCTGTCATGTTAGTCTTTCTAACAGCAACAAGGCAGTGAATTTAATTCAGAGTTGAGTTCAGACAAATAAAAAGCTTCAGAACCTGGTCTTGGCCCCTGAATCATTCCTTTAAACTCAGTTTCCTCACTCATGTTCCTTGAAACATGGATGCAGTAACAGGAACAGCTATTGCCTTGAAATTCAGGGCACAAGGTGGCCCTTGTGGATTGCTCAGTTTTGATACCATGGCATTCTGCTAAACTTGCACTGTATAGATTAGCTAATGCTCTTGATATCTAATGGGAAAGGAGACAGACTTGTGATGTTCCCAGTGAGAGGAATTTCCTATTTTTAGAAATGCTGCTGGTTCTCATGGGATGGGCAGGCTGGGAAAGCCTGCCACATCTCTTGCATCTTTACTTTTCCCCTCGAATTTATGACAGAAAGCTGCTTTACCATCCACTCCCTTCCCTGACCTTGCATCACAAGTACCCCAGTGTGAGGGTCTTAAAACCTATTACTAAAAAACAACGGGGTAAGAAGAGCTCCCCTGTTCCCAGCAGTTAAGAAACTTCAAAGTGTTTCTTGGGAAACCTCTGTCTTGCTTCATTCTCAAGTGAAATCTGAGCAGGCTTGGGAAGGTATAGAAGGGCAGGAGCACTTTGTTGTCTCAGCAGTTTTTAGTGCTGTCTTGTTTTCTGCCTAGAAACCACATTATTGTTCTATCTGCCTCCAAAACCAACTTGCTAATAAGAGCAACTGGCTCAAGCTTGGTGGCACAGGCACCAGCCTCACCACTTTTTTTTTCCTCTATTCCTCTTCCATAGGACCCAGGAGGTGAGCACTCCCTTTCAAACACCAGCTTCCTTGAGAAAAGCTCAAGGCAATGCCTGGCAGCGGCCCTTCCTAAATATAAGCACCTCAGCACTCTTTTGACTCTTTCTGCTCCCTGGGCTGGATCCCCTGCAGACAGAAATTGCTGGAGTTCTGCCAGCTTCAACAAAGCTGTGTTGATCTAAACCAGATGAGGATCTTGTCCTGTAGCTATTGAAAGGCCATGCAACGTGGCCCACATGACCAGTTTCAGGCTGTCTTAGATATAAATGGTGACATTGTTGAGATCCCTATACATTTAACTGTTGTGATTAGGTCAGTTAACAACCAGGTTGTGACAGTCCCCTTGCCTGGTTGGAGGTGTAGCAGAGCAAATGCCTGGGATGGCAGGATGAATAGGAGTTGACTGTGCTCCATCTAGAGGTCTTACCTCCTGGCAAAAGGGTGGAGTGACCGCATACTAGTCACAGGGCCAGTGCACAAGCACTTAATTGCACCACAGGCAGAGAAGTTGGCCAGGAAGAACTTGCCCTGCATGCTGAGACAAGCCTCCAGTCCTACAAATAGGTATAGCATGCAAAAGTTTAGGGAGCTGGGGCTCCCTTTTAGTCTTCTCTGCTTATGAGGAACATTCCCTCAGCTGTTCTCCGATGTTTGGAGAGGCATTACTGGCTCAGGTCAAAGTGCACCAGAGACTTTCCTAACAGTGCGCAGCTGTGCAACAGCATGTTCTGGCATTGCTGGCATTTACTAGAGTAGCTGCAGGAATGGCACACCAAGGCCCACTGGGAGGCTGATAGAGAAATTTTGCAAAAGGAGGAGCAAGAAGTGCCAGCACATTTTGCAGGAGGATATTTTTAGTACTAGAAATAGCTGGAAAATAGGAAAACTTTGCAGTATATGTCAGGATTTGAATTGGTGAGGAGATATGGGAAAGGGACTATGGAAACTTTTTGGGGACTTGAAATGGGTCCATTTTGCCTCACAGTTTTTTTTTTTTTTTTTTTTTTTAATAGAACAAAAATATGTCCTCCTAAGCAAGCTTTCTCCACAGTAATAGGTCCACAAGAGAACAGCTTGCTTTCAGTGGCATTTTCTGAGTAAAAAATGTTTACAGCATGTAATACAAATTTTTGTTTATGTCTACTTTTAATGCTGACAGGAGGAATGCTTCCACAGCACGTTTTCCAACCTTCTGATGAAGGCTTATGCATCTTGCAACCTTTTGTAGACTGCCTGGAAGGAATTTACGATCCCCTAGCAGTGCAGTGACCCATGCTGAAAAACCTTAATGTGAGTTTTCAACTAGGTCCAGCTTTTTTTTTTCTATAACTTTGACACTACTTTAGCTAAGGTCCCCGTGGTAGAAGATCCCAGTAAAAAAAAAAACAAAAAAAACCTGGCTCTGTGCAAGGTGGCTGCTCAAATAAAAGAGAAAAGGAAGTTTCCAAGAACAATTTCAATGCAAAGGAATGTTATAAAAGTGGGAAAGGGATGAGTCATCAGAAATCTTATGGGATAGAACACAGAAATATGGGAAAAGCCTCAGCACTTTGGGTAGAGCTTGTGCTGCTGAAACATAATTGTGTATTGTTATTAGGTGGTGTGAATGAGAACTGATCTTTTCAAACGTGAATGCTGCAATTACTACTCTTGGCTTTCTTCCAATGAAATGATGTATAGCTACCAGCTTTGTCTAAGGAGTGTGCAAGAAATGTGAGCTATGCCACCATTACCTTACAGAGTCAGAAAGCGATCACAGATGTTAGGTTTAAAGTATCAACATGTTGCCCACTTCAGAGGGTCAGCCTGAGACACTCAGAAGGTCACTAAGAGACCCTATGTTATTCATCACATCCATTTAATGTCCCCAGGATTTGCAGATTCCCCACTGCAATGAGGAACCTGGGTGCCAATGGGTCTTAAGCCAAATCCAGTCCTGCACCAGACTTAGGAAGCCTGGACAGTGCAAGAAACCTGCCAGGTCACCTGGAAAGAAACCAGGTTGATTGCCATGGGAGCCTTGCCTATGGCTCATCAATAAGTCACTGAAAGCAAGTATTTCTGCAAAGCAGATAGGTATTAATTGATTCTTTCTGATGGAAATCTGTTCCACTGGGCAATACTGGACTGTCACACAGCTACTGCTGACCTTGTCAGCAACCTTCCCTGAAAGCATTTAAATTCTCTATAGCAGATTGCAAAATGAGTCCAAAGGGACATTGGTAAAATCATGCTGTACCTCTGAAAGGCTCCTACTAGTATTTTTGTCTACAGCTTATACAGCTCGAGGTGAAACTCATATAGAGTCCTTCTGGTTTTCATTACTCTCTTTTGGAAGAGAACTGAACTTGGGACTTACCTCTGCTAATTCTTTGTTTTTCTCCAGAAAGGATTCCTGGTGTATCAATGACGCTGATACTCTCTAACACAGGATTAGGTAGCTGGGCACAAACGAACCTGTGTGAAAATAAATGTGCTTAAAATAAAAGCAAAAGGTATTTATGATGTGCTGAACATCACAGGCAGTATGGGACAAGGCAGGCTCTGATTTAACAAGTCTTCAGTTGGAGCATGGAGGTCTACTGATTTAAAGAAATGAGAAAGAAGCCAGAACTTTCTCGACTGTTCTGCTCTTCTGGAACATGGGTCTTAGTTATGACAGGATTTTTTAATGTGGTCCCTCCCCAGTTGTGAATTATTAATGAAATTGTAGAAATCCAAATGTTTTCACTTGCTGTTTAGATTTTAGCAAGAAGTGATAATTGGTTTTGGTTTTGTTTGTTTTTTTTACTTAAGTGTTCCTCTGCAGAGTCCTAAACTCAAGCGAACTGAAATAACTTGTTTAAAAAAAAAAAAAAAGGAATGTACAATTTTTGTTCTCTTTAAAATCTGGTCTTAGACAGAAAGCATGCTATTCTTGCACCATGGAAATCCTAAAGCACAGGCAGCATGAGATCTCAAGAGGTTGCTTAGTCTATCCTCCTGCCTCAAGGCAGGATCAGTCAGATGTTTGCCTAAAGCGTTCTTCCAATCTGTAACAATGCAGCCAACATTTGCTGGGAGTCTACTCCATTACTTAATTATCCTTACAGCAAAACCTCTTTTTCTTAATGTCTAATCTAAATCTCCCATGCTACAATGCCTTTCAGCCTCAAACACAGTGAATGTAGTAATCTGTTTATTTTTCCCCTCTTGTCACAATGTATAGTATTGTCATCCTGTCTCCCCTCAGTCTTTCCGCTAAAGAAAGCAGCTTGGTTGGTTGGGTTTTTTTCTCTCTCTTTCAGTTCTCTCTAGCTGCCTTTCCAGCTCATTTCTAAATCCCTGAAGACCCTTGAAGCTTTCCTTTGGGTCCTCTCAAACTGCTCCACATATTTCTTCAGGCATGATGCCCCAAGCTGATGTGGTACTCCAGCTGTGACCTTGCCAGTGGTGAACAGAGTGGATGGATTGCTCCTTATCTCTTATATGTGACAGTCCTGTTTATGTATCTCAATAAGATGTTTGCCTTTTTAAGAGCAGTATGACACTGACTTAGATTCAGTTTGTAACTCACTCCTCCCCCCTCTGCAGCTCCATGTCTGTGTAATTGCTCTTTAGCTAGTTGTTCCTCATCTTGTATCTATGCAAATCACTGCCTAAGAGGAGTAACTTGTTCTTAGAGGGTTGCAGCTTATCTATTTCAGTTGCTGGTAACAGCAAAGGACAGTAAAAGCCTTTCCACTTATGTGGCTCCCAGTAGTATTTCATGGATAGCCTTTCTGTGACGGCATTCCAGGCGGCTATAAATATGTGTGTGTATATGTATGTATGCATGCACATTAATAGGGTGGTAGTACATCCAGGCATAAAAAACACATTACTGTGGGAGGAAGCAGAACCACATAAAGGATGGGGGTTGGCACAAGGGCCACTAGATGCAGTCAAGGCAGACAGAGCCCTGCAGCGCTCAGAGTGGCTGGTTCTCCTGACGTCCCTGCAGCCATGAACTCCTCTAGGCTATGCTACAACCTCACCCCAATTTTTCTACTTGTATAACTCCAGCAAGACTCCGACAAGAGTGAATCCTCATGGGTCAGATGAGTGCCTTATCTCCTAAGCTGTCAGCTATTTCAGACCACGTATTACAGCCTCCCTCTCCCACATCCACAGCTTGGCAGATGGCAACACGGAGCATTTCTGAATGTGTAATACCTCATGTAGAAGCAGGGGCCTGGCTTGATTCTCCTGTTGAGTGGTAGGTATAGCAGCAGAAAACAAAAGGCTCTAGAGGTCGTGCCATTCCCCTGTCCTGCCAGCCCAGGTTTGTTATCCACTGTTACAGCCCTGAGCATTCCTTGTGGTCTCATATTAAATGAGGCAAGGCGATTTTCCACCAGTTTCTCCAGGGAAAGTACTCCACAGGAGACTTCAGATATAAGGTCAGAGGCCAGCATGAGCGAGTGCATTCTGGCTCTGTTGGCAAGGTAGTTAACACTGCTGCCTTCCTGCTGTCCTAGCAGAACTGCAGGACCTCAGGGAGCATGCCCTAGTTCTGTCTGGGGCCATATGAAGGGAAGAATGTGGTGCCAAACTAGACTTTCACTACTACCTCTACAGGCAGAGCATGGGGGTGAAGGAGGAACCTGTTATCCATGTTGATGACACAAAAGTGGGACTGATTCCACCTTAAGCTTCCCAAGACAGACTTTGGGGGTGGGAGGAATCTTGCAACTAGGCCAATGTGATATGAAAGTAATAGTTGAGATTCCTGATTTTGCTCCAGGTCCTTGGTGCCAAACAAGTCCTCCTGATAACGAGGTGCAACCTGTAATCTCTCTGCTGGGACCTCCCCAGAGCTGGGGTACTGCCAGCAGAGTTGGCCTGAGGAAAACAAGCCCTTCTCTCAATAACAAGGACCCACCTGGGGCAAGGAGAGGCAGACAAGAGACAGGGTACTGCAGAGCTGCTATCCTCCTTTCAGTCCCAGGCAGCTTGTCAGCCCCATCTCTGCCCTTAGCCAGGAAGGTATGAGCAGGTGCTCTATCTGGGAATGAAGGGAGGGAGGGAGGAGAGAGGCTCTGAGCAGCACAATTAGCCGCTGTCTCCCAGCCAAATCCTGACTGTACCACTCTTCCCTTGCTTCCTGGAAGGCAGCAGACCCCAGTCTCTGCCAGGAAGAGAGTACCAGCTGAGGCTGGATGCTTACTCCTTCTGCTCCTCCACTTACTCCCCTGGAGCAGCAGGTTCTGCAGCCCATAAGACACAGTGCTGTGGGCTGCCACCTCTCAATCGAGACCAGCAAGGTCTGTGTGAATGCTACTGCCTTGTGCTGCTTTGTTCTTTTCCACAGGTGCCCATAGCCAATTGTTACCTTTAACCTCCCTGGGTAAAGTGGACTTGCCCATGGTCATGCACTTAGCTTAGAGGTGTGGCTCCTGGACATAACCTCCCTTCTCAAAACTTCCTGCTCACAGCCTCCTAGCTGAGGTCAGTGCCTTAGCAGACACATAGCAGCAGCAAGATAAGTGCAAGGCAGAGACAGCTCTGCATCGTCTCTTGCCAAGAAGCCAGGCCTGCAACAGGAGTTAAGTGTGAGTGGCTTGATCCAGTCCAGTGGGTGCACCCTGACTTATATCTGCTAAATTTCTGGCCCTCTGAGTCAATTCTTGCATGTGCTTAGCTTCCTAATTAGCTGGGTATTACCATCTGCATTTTCAGCACTATGATGCTCATACTGATGAGCTAGTCCTCTTTAGTGTGTCTTCCTCTGCTAGTTTAGAAACCATTACCCCCTTTTTCTAATGTCAGCAGAAAAGGTATTAATTAGCTGTTGTGGCTACTCCTTGCATTGCTAGCAGGACTGTACTTCTGCTGAATCACTGCTGTGCCCCTCTGCCCTGCTCTCCTCACAGGCACATGCTTGACTCCTTCCTCACAGGAGAAAGAAAAGTAGCAGGAGAATAACAAGAGCACAGCATGATACAGTGAACTAGGCTAATGGACGCAGAGATCTCTTGCTGTATTAGGAGAAATTGCATTCAGGACACATCAATCAGTTCAGTTCAGAGGCATTTGCCTTTTTGCCTTCTTATTCCTGATGTTGCTTCTCCTCTGTAGCGAACTGTCTGCCAGCTGTGGTTGTTCCTGACTAGCAGAAGAGCTGCTCTGGATGATGTTCTCTTCCTCTACTATCTCTGCACTCCAAGTAGGAGGCCTGTTACTTTCTTAGGGCAAACTGCCTTCCTCCCCTGGTGTAGGGAGTGGGCAGTCACCTCGCCTAACTGTTGGCTAGATGCAGATGTTCTGGGCCCTATAAAATACTGAAAATGTCTCAAAGTCTCTCTGCTGCAGGACTGTGGTGATATATTTGAATGATGAGCCTGTGTAGTGATCAGATACTGCTTCCAGAGTCACCCTGAGGCACCAGGAGGTTTTCCGCATGGTAGTGACTCCAGCTAGGTCCCTCTTCTCTCATCAAGCTTCTTCCCATGTTTCCCTGGAGATCCCTTCCCTGTCTTGCTGCAGCCTACACCAGGACTCCTGTGGTCAGTGGTGGTAGGAGATGCTGCACTTAGAGGATAGACACTCTCTAAGCTCTGAGTCTAGAGAGAGAGCCAAAGCCCAGCTTTCCTGGCTGTTTGGCTGAGCAGCTGCCATGTTTGCAATGTCCCCCACACTGTGTTAAGCAGGGAAGGCGTTGATGATGGGCGTAGTCAGACAGTTTGTTCCTATCTGCCTGCTGTAATACAGTTTGTGCTCATCTAGGATATGGGTGTGTGCTGCTGGCTTCCTGCGAGGCCTAGATCCAAAACTCAGTATGGTTGGGCTAGGCCTAAGGGATGGAAATGTTACATTCCTCATGTCACAGAGTCCCTGTCGGAACTCCCTGCTACCTTTTTTTTTTTTTT